>SNQJ01S0055699.1:0-43803 GCA_010110895.2 Picea sitchensis
GCCAAGGCAAGGGTTGTTGAGCATGAGTACCATCCTCTTGAACCTTTACAACCATGCTTGTATTTTCCTTGAAGTCTTATCACAATATTAAACATTTTCTTAACTTCTGTTTCTTAAGATCTAGCAAAGGTTTCTGAGCAAAGTCTTATCACAATATTAAACATTTTCTTAACTTTTGTTTGTTATTAGTTGTTAAAACTTCATTTTTCTCAATTATGATACTACAATTATTCAATAAAATAATTTCAAAGATATAAAGATATAACATCTAGCAAAAGTTTCTGAGTAAAAAATTAAATGCAAGACAAATTCTAAGTTTCATCAATCACTCTCTGCTTTTTATAAAGTCAAAGTTTCACCAATTATCAAACTAATTTAATTATGCATTTAAAAGTAATGAGAATTAAAAGCAATGATGTTGAATCGCTCCTACTATTAAAAAAAATCCGCTTCTCAGAAATGTTAGCTGGCAGCTGTTACAAGCACTCTTCTTGTGTCAAGGAAGTCATAAAACTGTTATAAAATGTTCTCTGGCTGCTAAACAGAACTTCAAAAATAAAAGCAGTACACATTGAAGTTGGAGTTGGGGATGGGATTGTTGTTTATGTGCAGAATTTGGCGACTTTCATGACTAATTGCAAGAGGATGAAGCAAAAAAATTGGGATTGACATTCCATGCGATGATAGTGGGACTTTGCTCGTTATCAGTCTTTTCCATATCAGCTGAATAGACATTATCTTTGCAAGAGTGAAATCACAGATTTTTAGTTAATTATACATATTTATATACAGATTTTTAGTTTAATCATTTTTAGTTAATTATATATATTTATATATAAAGAGAGGTGTGGGGGAGTCTCCATGATCTCAGAGAAAATATGATAGCCTATCATGTTTGGGGTTTTAGGGAACATTTCAAAGTTTAGGTAACATTTCAAATAATCTATTGTGGTGTGGACTCTGTATTGCCAAGGAGGAAGGCATTTCTATTGTGGTGTGGACTCTCTATTGCCAAGGAGGAATGCATCAACTCCTAATTGGTTTTTGAAGATTCTATGCTGGTCATAATGGAAATGATTCTCCAATAAAATATAGAAGGGAGCCAACTGAAAACTCTCCTCTCAAGAATTAGATGAGGGATATCCTTATTTGAAAGCTTTAATAAAAAGTGAGATAAAATTTAGGATAACCCTTAAATTTTAAATTAAGCATAAATTAATGTGCACATCAATCAACATGACCCATTTAATGCAATTAATTCGATTAAGCCTTGGGAAAGGAAGTTTGAGGAGATCTGTCCACCAAGTGCTCATGCTTTTGTATGCTCAGCTTGTGGTAATTCAATGTTGATTGAAGATTTAGCTTCAATGATTTGGGAAAATGGTTGTGTTTGGCTCTTTACAGTGGAGGATTTCAAGTCTGTGGTTTTGTGTTTGTTGGGTTGTAGTTTTGGTGGGTATTTCAGTGTTTTCTAGTGGGTTTCTTCTACTATTATGAGTGCTCTCAAGTGGTTCTTCTCCCTTGCCTTTAGCTCCTATGTCTGATGGGATTGTGTCAGGCATTTTCAAGATTGGTTGGAAGTGGATCAATTTGGTGTCGGGGCATTGTGTGTTGGAGGATTCTCAGAGGGAACTAGCTATGGCATAAGTGATATTGTTGGCACCCAAATTTTTGGGTAGGTTGTGTGTGAACATATTATCCTTGCGCACACATTAGTTTTTCATGCACAAATCAGTAGCTACGAGATGGATGGAATAAGGTGCGTGCACCAAGTGAGTTCTATATTGCGCACTGAAGATTGGAAAGATACTGCATGCACACCAAGTTAGAAGAATATCTTTGGGGATATTCCTGAATAATGAGCCTAGAGAGACAAGAGGTTGTGGGACAAATGATTGTGGAGCTGACAAGGATGTTAGCACTGCCAGACTCCAAAGAGGTTATGTGGGCTACAATCGACAACAAAAGTGTGTGGAACTGGTGATCACTAGAGCGAGTAGAGCATAGAAGAAAGGGATAGAGCGCCAGAGAAGAAGGTAGATGAGAAGGAAAATAGAACAAAGGAAGTCTTCCAAAGAGAGAGGAGAAGAGAAGAGTCTTTAAGAGGTCTACAAAGAGGCAGTTCAAGTTTTGTATGAGTCATGTTCTGATTTTTTGTAATAGTTTTGTTTGAGTTTGGAAAAGACCTGTTTAGAGTTTGTGATGGAGTCAGTTCATTAGTGTAGAGTCTGAACATAGAGCATATGACGCATTGTAATGCATGAGTTGTAGAATGGATCAGAGTGCATAACATGATTCCTTGAGTAACGTGGCTCTGTTGATGGATGCATTCTGATGTTTAATGGGATAATATAAAGTTGCAATTCTCTCTGTTACTTGATGTGTTTGTTATGAGATTAATGGATGATTGAGCTAATGGTTTATGTTGTTAGTATATTAATGGAGTATGATTGAATGAATGAATGATAGGCCGAGTGGATTCCTTGTTTGCTTTATCCCTTCATATCTGACATAAGACTAGATGGTCTTTGTGATTCTCATGGAGTCTTGAGTGAGACCCTCTTTGGTCCTCGACTGAATATTGATATATCAACACCTTGGGGTTTTTTTGGTCAACTCTGGATGAACCCTAGGTCATCAACCCCTAGTGTCAGGAAGGATGCACATAAGCGAGTCAAAATGGTTCCATTGTCGAGACCTGAAGATTTTGTATTGCATAATGAAGGGAGATAATGAGGTGAAATCCATCTCGAGAGGAAATACAAGATTGGTTATCTGCGAAGGAAGATGAATTTGCACGATGAGAAACTCAGGGTTTAATAACCAACATGAAGCATTGGAAGGAGAGGTACATCTACATTGATTTGCATGAGATTTTCTTTGTTGAGTTTCCACGTTTGTTGTATGAATGGTTGAAGAGGAAAAACGCCACTAACACTTCTTTGAGACCCCAAGAACCATTGGTCTAGGACCATACTACAGTCGATAGGCTAAAGGCATTGGATAATAAGTGGACACGAGCAATCAATTTCTAGTTTTCCAAATTAAAGGAGGGATACATTATTGAGTTTTCCATAGAATAGTGTGATTCTTTCTACAAGGATGAAAGAAAGTTTGTTGAAGGTCCTCAAAAGAGACTTTCAAAAGATGTTGTTCATAGAGAAATGATTGATGCATATGGAGCTAGATGGGATGGTTGAGTAGACCCCCTAGCTCTGGGGGGGATGAAAATAAGGGGGGAAAATAGAAAGGAGATGGATAGCATTGAGAGGATCCATAAGATGTTGAGATGAGGTGAGGAGAGAATAGATACAAAAGATTAGAGGAGAGAAAAATCCAAAATATATGCAAGAAGAGTTGAGCTAAAGAGGAAAGAAGATTAGATGAGTGGAAAGAAGAAAACAAGGGGTGAAAGATGAGGGATCAGACCCATAATGAAGAGGAAGGATATCACATTAGGAGGAAGTACGAGAGAGAGTGTTGTGCTAGAGAGGAGCACATAAGGAGATAGTTCGTTGAAGAGACGTGACATTAGGAGTAGGGTATCCAATGAAGATACTAGAAGTAGTGGTAGTAGGGTCAAAGAAGATGAAGTCTGATCCCATTGGATGTTGAGAGATGCCACAACCTCAGAGGAAGATGATACATAGAGTAGAGGCATTGAAGTAGGTGAGGATGGTGAATAACCCCTTCGGGAAGGGGAAGAGGCTTTAGTTATAATGAATGGTCCTCCATGGCTATAGGTAGGAAATTCTCTAGGATCCCTCACAAGCAATGATGAGAGAAGATGGAGGCACCCCCCTCTTTGAACCACCCCCCTTGCACATTTGTAACTAAGAATAAAGAATATCAGACATTGTGGTAATATGAGTATAGGAAGAAAGAGTAGTAGAAGAAACAAGAGAGGATACGAGTGAAGAAGAAGACAAAGTTAACAATACTTCGCAGGGAAGAGTATTAGTACCAAGATCACCAACAACTAGCAGTTAGTTGGGAGGACACAACCCTAGATTGAGAATGAGAAATCAATATACAAAACTGAGGATACATGTATTCCATGGGATGGGTAAGGATGATGTAGAGAAACATTGGTTCACATGTGAGGCTATATGGTCTGTGAAGAGGATCACAAATGAAGCATCAAAGATTGTGAAACTAGAGAACACTTTTAGAGATAGATCTATGACATGGTACATGAAGCACAAGGCGACTGCACCAGCGGGATAGACGAGGTCCCTGGCACAAATTAAGAGAGATTTTCTTAGGGAGTTTCAGAATCCTAAGTCAAAATTGTAGTGAAATACTGAAATCAAATAAATCAAGCAACAAATTGGAGAGACCATATGGGATTATAACTAGTGGTTCAATATATTGTTAGATAGACCAACATTCCAGATCCAAGATGTTCAACATAGGTAATGGTTCATTGCAAAACTACTCTCCCATATCCAAGTTTTTCTCACCTAGTAGAAGGTGACCACTTAGGCAGAGTCGGTGGAGATTGTGATGCACCTGGAATCCATGCCAAGAGATGGAGAGACATTAGCAGGATTGGTGCAAGTGCAATCCCAACTTGTGAATCTGACAATGCAGTTGAAAGATATGGCAAAGACAAAAGTGGTGCGTGAGCACGTATGGTGTACTACATGTCAGTCGGAAGGTCTTTGCATGGATGAATGACCTACATTGGGAAATTACTTGGTGACAAGTGTGTTGAATCCATTTCTGACTAGGCCTCAGACTAAGTGGTGCCATATTTGTAAACAATGGGGACATATCCCTCCTCATTTCCCAACACTTGAGAAATACCAAAAGAATCACCATACTTCATTTTGCGAGCTCTACAAATCCATGGGGCACAATGTGAAAAACTGTTGGTCACTTATGTTGATGCAGGACCACACTCATGATGCCTTACGGGTTTAGGAAGAGCAGAAAGGTTGTGACAACAAAGGCGCAGAAAGAGGTGGATACTAGGGAGGTCCAAGAAGTGGATATGGACGAGGTAGAAGATGAGGATATGGTGGAGGTGGATGAATACCACCCACTTGTTTCAATTATGGAGAGATAGGCCACATTTCAAGATTTTGTACCAAACCACACACTCTCTATGGGTACTACTACAATATTGAGCATGCCATTGAGGATTGTCCCAACTTGTTGAAGAAGTGGGAAGAGAAGAAGGCACACTAAAACATGGTAACCGTAGAGCCACACAATAATAATAAAAAGTATGAGGAAACTAATGTGTGGGTGATAACCTGAGGAGGAGCTAAAACGGGAATGGACTTAGAGTGGAGAAATCTTGGGCTAGAGAGAAAAAGGGAAGATAAAAAAAAGTGGCACACACCCCTCCCAAGCTTGATGCTACACAACAAAAGAGTTTTATGTGCGATGCATAAAGGGATCTAGAGGAGAAGACAACATGAGAAGAGTTGCAGTGCATGACACAAAGGTCGCTAGAGGAATCCCAGGTATGCGAGGAAGTACAATGTGCCACACAAAGATCGCTAGAGGAAGCCCGAGTCCATGAATAATTGCAGCGTGCCACAAAGAATTCTTTGAAGTAAGCTTGTGTGCATGAAGAGATACAGTGTGAGACATAGAGGTCACCAGAAGAATCCCACAGGTAGGAAGAAGTGCGAAGGGATGAACAAAAGGAAATTAAGGAAAATGTGTGCAAAGAGCTAAGGCACACAAGGCGAGAAGAAGCACTACATGACATTGGTCGTGAAGGACAAGTATAAGACCAAGTAAGTAACTTATTGCATTTTTGTTTAAAGTTGTTAAGTGATCATGATCCTACAAGAAATTTGACACACATGTTAACAAACTGCATGGGGAAACAAGGTACAATTGTAGCTATATCTGCCCCACTACCAAAAAGAGATGTGTGTTAGGTCAGCACGAAGAAGTGCACATGCAAAGAGTTCAAGATGATAGATGAAATCAGAAGATATGAAATAGATGGGGTTATGTTAGATCTGGGATCCGATGTGGTCATCCTACGAAAGAAATCATGGGAGTTGGTGGGCAGACCTAACCTGGTGTCGTCCCCCATTCAACTCAAGCTGGATAATCAATACATAATCTATCCTATAGTTCAGCTGGAATAGGTCGAAGTAAACATTGAAGAGGTGAAGACAAAGACATATTTTGAGGTGATTGAGATTATGGATGACTCAGATCCCTACCTTGCACTACTTGGTATTGACTGGGTATTTGAAAATATTTTTGGGTTGAATTTGAAGAAACAACATATGTATTTTGAAACAAACACTTTGCACATGATTGTGCCAATAGATTTGAATGAATACAACAAATACAATGATCCTGTGAATGAGGATGAAAAAATATACATTATTGAAAACATCTATCAAATCATACCGCATAGAGAGGATTACATCAATCCCACGGTGGATGGGGATCTGACCTGGAGAAGTGTGAAGTCATATGATACTAATTCAAAAGTTGTTATGAAGAGATGGTAGAATAAGATATATAAAGTCTCGACTAGGAGATTCACATGAATTACCACCGCGACGAGTGAGGTTGAGTTTGGTCCTTATACTCTATATAAATTTGATGGAATGGATTCGGTGGACACATTCATTTCTCAAATGTAACAATTTCCCTTAACCCACCAGATACAATCCCTTGACACAATGATGGAACAAATACCTGCACAATGGTGGGCATTGTATCATGAACATCTATACGAATGGGAAGAAGTAGTGGAATCAATGAAGGAGAGGTTTAGGCCGGGGGTCGACATCCAAAAATATATTTGTTCCTCTGAGAGATATTGGCTATACAAGTAGAGTCTAAATGTGAGACAGATCCATCCGAAAACCAAGCACATTATGCCAGTAGGAAGTTGTGTCCCTCGTTTTCCTTCGACTATCATCGAGCTAGTGGATGGAAGTGTAGGCCAATGTTTGAACCCAATGCAGGATTGGGTGGCCAACAGATTCCCTGGTCCCAACCACGACTGTGGATGACCCTCCCTGGAAAGGACCCAGAAACTGGATTCGAGTAAAGAAACGTCTCGACCCGCTAGGTGCCGATGCAATAGACTAACATATTTGGTGTAGACACAAGGGTACAAAGTAATCATGTGTGGCACCCCCGAATAATAATACTTTATGAATGCATGGAGTAGTCAAATCACAATAAATATTAGGTAGTGTAGACACTTTGGTGTAATAAAGGTGGATACGTCTGGTTGTAACCTCACAAATATTTGGCACATTTTGAGAATAATATGGTGATAAATGCCACAATCAAATATAAAGATTTTTCCTGTTTTAAAATGAACTAAAGTTTAAATGTCATATTGATCCAAAAGGATAGAACTAGGACTATAGAGTGCCACTGGCAAAGTCCAACCAATGGAAGAAATTGTGGATGACCAGTCCTTCCCAGCTGTTGATGGTAAGGGAGTGATGATACAATGAGAAAAATTATGTTACAACAACCCCCAAGGTGCTGATTCTAATCTCAGGGCCCATCAATAGTAAATAGCCTTTACAACAGATTTTCAGACAATACCATTGCAGAAAGCTTACCTTGAATGCATTAATACTGCCATAATATGGTTTTCTTGTCACTGTTTCCATTTAATTCTAATTCCATATAGGTGCAGCGCCATAGAGAAGCACACCAAGTGATAAACAAGTGCAATTCAGATGATTCCAACCTTGTATTCACATTCCTATATATATATATAAGCTTGATGATACAAAGGTGCCTAGTGATTGTAGCCACCATTGGTCTCTTCCAACAAGTCGTGGGCCCGTAACAAAGCTAAGGCTGTTAGGGACAAATAAATACCAAAGACAACGTTACCTACTAATGTTAGTTTCACGGGCTCCTAGATTGGGAAATTTCAAGACATCTGCTTCACCGACTGTGATGTTTATGACCCAATCTAGTTCCCAAAGCTATTTTCCCCCAACTATGCACAAGAAATCATGGGTGCAAATGGGTATCCACTGTTAGTCACACAAGAATGGGCCAAGCCCCTTCGACAGACTGGCATCTTGACACTGGTAGACTGCCCTCACTTTGGCCGCAATGTATCCATCATGACATAGATTTTATTTTTACTCACTCGGCTACACGATGGATAACTTTGGCTAGATAACAAAAAACTAGTTGAGGCAGAGACAATGCATCATGTTACGGGTCTTCAGATACACAACGAGGAACCACTTAAAGCACTTAGAGCCAAATATGAAACATAGGACCACATTTATGGAAAGTATACTACATGTCGAGGGACCCGCGACATGGTGATTATAGAAATTAACGATCGTCGAGTATGATTTTCCACACAATTTCTTGCATGTAAATTACTGAGAAAGTGCCAAAAGGATGAATTCCCACTTGGGGTCATCGTAGTCGTGGAAAATTGTGTTGGAGGTGTCCAAATGACATGGGAATGCTACATCGTTAATGAGTTTGTGGATGATTTCTTAGAAGCTTAGAACCTCGGTAAGGATTTCCACTAAAACTGGATTATTATACTTATTGAAATGATTCCATGGAAGTCCCCTTCGGACCACAAGAATGATGCAGTGGGTGTACCTGCCTTCGCTACCCCCGGAATTGTTTCATTACACTTGAATAAGATTCCCAAAATTATGGCTGACAATGATAGAGATTTTCATAGATGGTACAATCAACTCATCCGGGATGTTGACTCATAATTGCACATCCTTCACAATTTCATAGATAGGTATGCACATTTTCTTGAATTTGAATGCAATTTTCATAACATATACATCTATCCTAGTGATGACCAGGGAGTTGTGATGGCCATGCTTCTGTTTTGTATTACAAAAGAATATATTAAACACGGTGTTACCGAATGGACACACACCAAAAGAAATCAAGATAGAAGGCATGTTGATGCCACATGATAGAAGGAACACGGGACATCCCAAGTAGTTAGGATGTGTAAGGAAAAGCAGGCCCTCAAACAAAATAAGAACCCCATTCTAGATTCCACGACCCCTCTCCATCTCAGTTCCAGTTCAGAACTTGAGAGTGAAGATACGATTGTCACTTCCTTCCCAAATATCCATGCTACCTCCATTATTGAAGCAGTCCCAATGTAGAATATGCAGATGCCCTTACGACCCACACATGACAACACAAAAAGACAATGGATCAACAAGGAAAAAGGGTCGGCAACCAACATTGCAACACAGGGGCCAGGACGACTTGCACCTGGAATTCTGAGTCTTTCTAGGGAACTAATAGGTCAACTAGTTTTATAGAAAAATATTCAGAGGGAGACCACAAGAAAATTCGACAACCTTTGTCAACAACTTTTTGTTGCATTTCCCTTCGACGAAACTACTCTCAGGAATAGGAACACACTGCCAGCAGTGGAATTCAAGGGAGGGCACTTAAATTTGATCCGTTGATGGTCGTTTCTTATGATGTGGCTACTATATGAATTAATTTAGTGCTAGTTCCCACCCTGGTTGTGCAAAAATACATTACCACTCTTAAAGTAGAGTTAGGAGAATGACACCAGACACTTAGTCTATCCCATGAGCAACTGTAGAAACAACACTAATTAGAACTCGTTGTGCATGATGGGACTCGTGCACGATATCAACAAGAGGCACGATCCCATCAAGACTTGAAAGTGTTATATGAAACTGAAGTATATGCGCACGAGGTGATGAAATATCAACATGCTTCAACTATTATTGCCCATAAAGAGATCCTGAGCACAGTCGACGAAATGTACACACAAGTACCTAGCACTATATACGAGGTCTTGGAAGTCTCCACATCTCAGAAAATTGACATAGTGAAAACACGCTTCAAGGTATTGGAGTCATAGAACCTTGAGCTTTGCATGAGGCTCTAGCGGTCTACCCCAGAGGATCTAGAATTGCAACAAAATATCGTTGTGGATGAGGAATCACCCCAAAATGGATAGTTGGGTGTGACTAAAAGATTTTTCAAGGTTGGTTGAGTATAGTTTTATGCTCTGGAATCACCTCTAGAATCCCCCTAAGATAGCCACCATTGACGAATGGATTTGTGATACAGAAACAAAGGTCACCCAACAGAAAATCAACCTGAAGTCCGTATCCTCAGGTGAGCGTCATGTTGTGATGGTAACCATCGCTAGAAAGATGAGAGAAATTACTACAGCTTGAGTGGAACATCAAAATATATCTGGAATAACCAATGAAGCAGCCGATAAGGCCCAAATATTCTACACGTAGCTTGCAATAGCTCAAGTCGTGGCAACCCCAATGCTTGAGAAAATGGAACTAATTAACCTTCAGGTTCCACAAGTCACAACCGTTGATACATATCAGGTGGTCCAACTCACTTAGTAGCTACATGAAACTTTGGATGAAGTTGATAGCCAATTTCGAGAGTTCCTCCAGGAACTCATGCAGACAGTCCCATCGATTGCTTCTATCATACCATGAACAATGCCATTGGCTCAAGGATGAGCCAAATGATAGTGTTGGGGACCTATTGACAACCAAAGCTTTGGGTGAACACACACATCAACCTTGTGCAAACATCATTTTTGCGCACACATTAGTTTTGCGTGCACATATCAACATTTGTGCAACATATGGAATAAGGCGTGTGCACCAAGTGAGTTCTATATTATGCATTGAAGATCATAGAGATACTGCAATAATGTTGATTCAGAAGAAGATCTACAGGAATATTCTCAAATAATGAACCAAGATAGCACAAGATTTCATGGGAAAGATGATGGCTAAGCTAGAAAGGTCATTAGGAATGTTACACTCCAAAGAGGTTACGTGGGATGCATGTGGACAATAGAAGTGTGCGAAACTAGTGACCACTAGAGCGAGTGGAGAAGAGAAGAAAGGGACATAGTGCCAGAGAAAAAAGTAGAGGAGAAGGAAAAGAGAACAATGGAAATCTTTGAGAGAGAGGAGAAAATAAGAGTCTTTCTGAGCTCTGCAAGGAGGCAATCTGAGTTTTGTATGAGTCATGTTCTGAGTTTTTGTAACAGGTTTTTATGATTCTAGAAAAGTCATGTTTAGAGTTTGTAATGGATTCAGTTTAGTAGTGTAGAGTATGAACATAGAGTGCATGGCACATTGTGATGCATGCATTGTAGAATGGATCAGAGTGTAGAGCATGATTCCCTGTGTAATGTGGATCTGTTGATGGATGCATTCTGATGTTTAATGAGATAATATAAAGATTCAATTCTCTTAGTTACTTTATGTATTTGTTATGATATTATTGGATGATTGCGTTAATGGATTATGTTGTTAGTTTGTTAATGGAGTATGATTGAATGAATAATATCCCAAGTGGCTTCCTTGTTTTATTTATCCCTTCATATCCGACACAAGACCAAATGGTCTCTGTGATTCTCATGGCGTCTCAAGTGAGAACTTCTTTGGTCCTCGAATGAAGATTGATATGTTGATGCCTTGGGGTTTTTTTGGTCAACTCTGGATGAACCCTGGGTCATTAACCCTCCAATGTTAGGAAGGATGTGCATAAGTGAGACAACATATATCCATTTCTCATATGTTGGAAAATTCTTCCCTTTCCTCTAATTGCATACGAGTATGATTGAATGAATAATATCCCAAGTGGCTTCCCTTTGTTTTATTTATCTTCATCCATACAAGACCTCTAAATGGTCTCAGATTCTCATGAAGGCCTCAAGAGAACTCTTTGGTCCTCAATGAAGATTGATATGTTGGATGCCTTGGGGAATTTTGGTCAACTCGATTGAACTCACACATCAACCTCCAATGTTAGGAAGGATGTGCATAAGTGAGACAACATATATCCATTTCTCATATGTTGAAAAATTCTTCCCTTTCCTCTAATTGCATACCTAGGGCAAGGAAAGTCCTAAAAAATATTTCTTTCTATTCAATTGGTGATTTGGTAGTTTATGACCTTTTTGACTTTCAAGAGGGTTGAGAGTTTTTTTCCTCATGTGATGATTTTTTAGATCTCCTTATTTATGGGATCATCTTCGATGATTTGGATCTTCTAGGCTCATTTTGGCTTGTTTCTTTCAAATGTTGGAACTCTCTTGCACATTACAAGACCCTGCTTAGTTCTTTAGAACCTTCTCTTCTCGATATCTTATACATAATAGCTATGGAAAATGTTGAAGTTAGAGAAATTTAGATGACATGAGGAGATTAGTCAAGCCAATTATAATGCTATGATGGAAGTGCCCACAAAAATATCTGAATTGGAATAGGAATGCACCACTCACAATGCAAATGTAATGAATATTTTGTTGCTTTAGACACAAATATTAGATACAATGGAAGAAGAGTGTATCAAGCTCAAAAGTTTAATGGTCAATTAGAGAATGCACTCTCTTTCCATGGCTTCCAATAATCAAGGAACAATAATTTCACTCTAATATGAGCCAAAAGAAGAGGAAACAATTCATTAGCTACATGACCCGATGGAAAATGAAGGCCCAAGCTTCCCTCAATTTGACGAGGGACATGAAGAGCAAGAAAGTGTTCATTTATATCACTAAAAATATGTATTTTTAGGTTGTTTGTATTTTTGGAAAATTTGTCATATAGGTCACTTGTAGGCCAACTTGAAACTTGTGCTTAGTAGTTTATTTTAAGCTTTTAGATGTATTTACAAAACTCTATTTCATTTTGTGGAAAGATAAAAGAATCAATCTTATGTAAATTGTTGCTTTCTTTGGTACAACCTCTTTTTGAATGAATGAAACACACACAAACCCTAAAATATTTAGGGCTATCTAATAAAAAAAATTACGGTTACCCCAAGTAAACAAGGTCTAGTAAGACCAACCAAAATAGGTATTATCATTGGATGGGAGAACCAAAGTCCCCCTAAACAATCGTGAATATATATATGTAAAAAAATAGTAAAACTAGTTGGAACAATTTTTTTATAAAACTTAAGACTTTTATATCTAAAATTTATATAGAAAGAAAAACACCCATTATTTTTTGGTGGCGATTCCATTTGGCATTTTCTTTTGGTTGTACTCCAAAGAAAAGTAAAAGACGGTTCCTTTTCTTTTGATGTGATTTCATTGAGTACCGCATGTCATCATGTAACACGCCACCTAAATGGCTTTTTCTCTGAAAGGACGATTTTTTTTTCCTGTGGTTTTGGTGTTACCAGTGATAATCCGAAACCACTGGCATTGACTGACATAAAGACGATTCCTTTTCTTTTTATGTAATAATACGTGGGTGATGGCAGGTATTATATTTATTTATGTATTTAATATATTTTATATGTTAATGTATTTAATATATCTTATATTTATTAACGAAGAAAGTGTATATTACAGTATGAAATATGAGTAATTGTATTTGATTGATCGGTTTTATCATTAATAATGAGAAATTCAAGTATTTAATATATTTTATATTTATTAAAGATATTTATATTGTATTTAATTATGTTATTTGGAAGTGTCATTTTTATGGTTATTTGTATTGGTATAAGAATTATGGTATATTGGAGTTTATATATTGTTGTGGGTTATATTTATCAATCAAAGTGGAATTAATTTTTTTGTATTGAGAGATATTTATGTCATAGAAACAATTCTATTATGTATATATTTTAACCATAACTACTTAGTAATGGACATTTTTTTTAGGAAGGCATTTAAAAGGGGTAATGTGGTGTACTTTCAATGAGATATTATTTTTGGCATAAAGGGGGACACGAAAACTGATCAACGAGGATAATACACCACAACTAATTAGCTATTATGTTAGTCATAATGTATAATGCAAAATAGTGTGTATCTAATGACATAAATTGCATCATGACATGGTTAGTGACTTATGTGAACTCTTCAAGGTTCTCTTTTTTTAAAGGTCGTATTTAGTCATTGTTTTTATCTCCATTTCAAAAAGTAATGCTTTCAATATATTCTTTTTTTGTGGGGGTTAAAAGTATAACATTTTTCAACCATAACCTTAAAAACTCGTAATGTTGTTAACACAAACCTTAAAAACAATTGTTGAATCAAAAAGTGGTGCTACTATAGGCATTTTTTTTTTTTTTTTTTAAATTCAAGATTAAAAGTACAACTTGTTTGAAACCACGGACTTAACAACTAATATCATTGTAACCAAAATCTTAAATTCAACCATTAAATTGAAAATTGGCACTACTTGTTAACACATAATCTCACACCCAAAGTGAAAAGTCCTAACGCCTAGACAAAGGGTAGACCTAGGTCATGGGGGGCTTCTTTATGGTTGCTAGGCTCACATTGTATGGTATAGAGTGGGAGTAAAGGGAACCTAACAACATGACTGGATGGATTCAATGCAAAGTCTAAAAAAGGATGAGCTTGGAAATGATAAATGAAAGGGAAGTTCCAGTGCCTAGTTGCTTGGACTATGGAGGTCCTGGATGTAATCTAGGCGGGTTATCCATCTAATAATTTTAAGAACTATAGATAAACAATGAGACATTCTCTATATCTTCTTCTTAACCTTGCAAACAATAGTTCACAAAAGTAGATGGGCAGGGACTCACAATACGAGCTTTTCTACCAAGTCAATTCATAAAGGTGAGTCAAGCTTGACTCAAAATATGTTTAGGCTTTAGACTCCTTCCTTCCAAGTATAGGTGCAAGCTCTTCACTCACAAGGGAGATTTATAGCTTTAATTCCTCTCCTTAGAAACAAGGCGCTTCTACAAATTGACTTTGACAATCAACCCTATAATCAAAAGCTACCAATTGCATACTAGAATATGTACCACACATATAAGATTATACAAACATAACTTACAAGCTTAACACAAAAATGTTATCTTAATTCCAAAATATTGGAGCTAGGCATGCTCACAAGTTCTCTCATCGATCATTTATTCCAATCCAAGTTACAAATGGAGAGAGAAAATCCTTATACAGATTTGCGATATAACTCCCCTTCAACAAAATATTATTTCCTCATGAACTTTTCCAAGGAAAAATGCTAAAATATTTTCAACAACTACCTAAGTGGGAAAATTAGATCAAGATCCCATAGAAAAGTGATTGGATACAAAGTTCTAGATGATTCTAGTGCCACATGCCACCTTCTTCCATCATTATCTTCATCCAAAGGAAAATTATGGATTCCATTTGTCCTCCTCATGTGCAAGGCACTCTCCAAGAGATAACTACTTCAATAAAATAATATAATTACCAAGTCAAATGAATTTGAGCACTTTCCCATATGTATGTGTGGATGCCAAGTGTACAAGCCTCTTCATGACAACGTCGTCTAGCAAATAACCACTTCAAAACAATAATATTGTTTGGTCAAATGTGTAGGGAAAATTTGAGTGGTTTTCCATATGTAATGCTCCAAGGATGAGAGAGCTTTTCTAGATATCCATGAAAATGCAAGTGTCTTCATTAGTAACTCCTCTAGAAGCTTTTATAACCAAGAAATAAATAAAATATCTCCTCTAACAAGTGTGCCCTTGGTACTTGTGCCTTGTGAACCACTTTGATTGGAATAAAACAAATAGAATTGTAGTTTGTGTCCATATCTAATCTTCGCCATGCATGAATTCTCCCTAGAAGAGAAGGAATGAGTGTGCCCTTGAAAAGTGTGCATCTTTGACAAGTCAAACCATGAAGAAGCCAAGAAGGAAATGTGCCTTTGTAATTTGTGCAATGGGTCCAAGTCAAGTCACTTCACATGTGTGTAAAGGTGTGAACAAGGGTAAGTAGGTTCTCTTGGTGGGGTGCACCACTCAGTGGCCTAGGGAAGCATATGATGATGTGGAAATAATGACATGGAAGGCTAAAATATTAGGGTGCATGGATATTAGCTCCTAGTCAAGCATGAAGACCAAATAATTCATAAAAACTAGTGACATGGTAAAGTTAAGATATGTGAACAAGGATATTTTGAGGATAGAGCGAATTGGATTTTTTATGTGTTGCATCATCATGTGTGCTAAAGGGGGAAGTACTAACTTAAGTTTTGTACCTAATGCACATAAAGTTACATTCCCTAGTGAATAATTGGGAACAAAACTTAGGGAATTTAATCTCAATGGAGAAGTATAACATTTAAGCATTAATAGGCTAGTATTTTGGCATTTATTAAGGTTTTAGGATTTTAAATTTTAATTAAAATATCCCAAACTAGTTCGGTGTGTTCACACTGGAAAAAGTGAAAAAACAAGAATTGAGGAGTTATTATAAGTTAAGACTTAGGGAATTTAAACAAATTATACCATGTGCCTCATAGGAGATGGAATGTAGGTGGTAATGTGGATTTTTCCAAGGGAAAAGGTAGAAATGTGACGTGATACACAAATTAGCTAGGCAAAGTAATGAAATATGGTGAAATGTAACGGTGAAGTGGATTTCACCTAGGCAAAAAGTTATGATAAGTTGTGACAAACAAATTACCTAGATTAACTTCTTGGGGCTGCAAATTTCACATACAACCTTTATTTGGAGCATTTCTCAGATTGTTACAAAGCTTTTTCCAAGCTCCATGTGTTTGGTTGTCCTAGCAATCATAGATCCTAAGCCATGCCAATTGCCAAAAACACTTGGGAAGTGACTAAAAAATGTTACGAAAGTTTAGGACATGTAAAAATGTGTTAGAATTGTCGAGATGTAAGACCATTTTTTAGTTAGTGGCAGATGTGGGTGGCCACCTGTATCCACTTGGATCGATGATCCTCCTTTAGGAAGTAGTGGTCTTCATTATACTAAGATCTTCTATTATATGGGGAAGCATTGGTGGTTGATGAACACATCATACTGGTAGCAATTATTGTCATCTATCATGGAGGTGGATGAAGAAACCGAGATGGAGGAAGATGCATGGGATGCAGAGTAATAAAGAAGTCATGAAAGAAAATGAGAATGTGCACTCAATTACTTCAATGTTTTTGGCTGGTTATTGAGCTCACAAGTGCAAAGTGGTTACTAGTTGCTTCCAAGTTACCACCAAGGCTTTGCCACACCGTGTGTCTCTATTTCTTATTTTTTTCCAATCAAACTTTAAAAAACTACAATGCAATGATATTGGATTCATTTACAATTGATTATTTATAAAATGAAACATACTAACCTAATTTATTATTGTTTAATTATTAAATTCAATTGAATTAAAAACCAATAAGAATTTTAGTGAGTAACAAAATGAAAGCTACAAGTCCTTGGTAGTTTCTTCCTTAGTGCATACATTCTATTAATTGGTTTAGCCACGGACCACATATTATGTACCATGACCCTGGCTTGTTCAATCTATTCATTTGAAAGACAATTTCATTTCATTAAAAAAAGATGATTCATTTTCTTTTGTTTTTACTCATAATTCATTGAGCCCCACTTGCCACTAACCACATATTATCATGTTATGCACCATCCAAATCACACGTTACGACTCCTTTTTATCAAAGACGATTATTTTCCTTTAAAAATGATTTTTTATTTATTTAAAATTTTGGCAATACATTCCATTTTATATAGAATGATATAAAGGAAGTGAGTGACATAAATAAATATTAAAATACATTTAAAGTTGTTCCATGACATACCTTTCAAAATAATGAATTTGAAATCACAATAAATATTTATGAGAAAATGGAAGAAAGAATAAAAAAAAATTAAAAATAAGTAAGTGGAATAAATGAGGATGGCTATACAATTGCTCATTAATGAATCCTATGAGATAATGGAAAAAAGAAAGAAAATTATATTATATTTTAAAATTTAAAAATAATTGAGTGAAATAAGTGGAGACCATACATAAATAAACACTAGATTCCCTTTAGAGTTGTTCCATGACATAACTTTTAACTTAAAATCACAACAACTATTTATGGAAAATAGAAGAAATAATAAAAAATATATTATATTTTAAGATTTAAAAATAAGTGAAGAATGTATACATAAATAAATATTAGACTTCCTTTAAAGTTGTTTCATGATATAACTTTCAAAATTATGAATTTAAAATCACAATAAATATTTATGAGAAAATGGAAAAAGAAAAAAAAATATAATTATATTTTAAGATTTAAAAGTAAATGAGTAAAATAAGTGAGAATGTATATATAATTGCTCATTAATCAGTATTATGAGAAAATGGAAAAAAAAATAAAAATTGTATTATATTTTAAGATTTAAAAATAAGTAAGTGGAACAAGTGGACATGGTACATAAACAAATATTAGAATCCCTTTGAAGTTGTTTCATAACATAATTTTCAAAATGATAAACTTAAAGTCACAATAAATATTTATGAGAAAATGGAAGAAAGAATAAAAATTATAATATATTTTAAGATTTAAAAATAAGTAAGTAGAATAAGTAGAGAATAATATACAATTGCTCATTAATGAGTCTTATAAGAAAATGGAAGAAAGAATAAAAATTATATTATATTTTAAGATTTAAAAATACGCGAATAAAATAAGTGGAGACAACACATAAATAAATATTAAAATATGTTTAAAGTTGTTCTATGACATAATTTTCAAAATAAGAAAAGTAAAATCACAATAAATATTTATAAAAAAAATAGAAGAAAGAATACAAATTGTATTATATTTTAATATTTAAAAATAAATGAGTGGAATAAGCATGGAAGACTATAATTGCTCATTAATAAGTCTTATGAGAAAATGGACGAAAAAATAAAAAAATAAATTATATTTTAAAATTTAAAAATAAATAAATGGAATAAGTGGAGACGGTTATACAATTACTCTTTTTTTCCACAAAAAAATTCACTTATGTTAATATATAAAGTTTACATTCAAGAACCCAGGTTCAAAGGAGATATATCTGATCCTCTCCATCGCCCAAAGGGGAATATACAGTACTGACCAAAGCCAGTTGGAAAAGAGAAGTTGTGCATCATAAAAAATGCTCCCAAACAAATCCATACAAAAAAAAACCAGACTGCCCGCAGAAGACTCAAAACCAGACACCAGTGATAAAAAAGAGACTTATAGTTGCCAGTTAACTCAAAAAAAAACTTTACGATAGCTTAAGTGACAAAGTGGGACCTAGGTGTCCATCGACCACCTTGGAATAGGAAATGTTTCCCTCCTGTAAGAACAAAGCACTTTTTGAGAGAGTATCTGCCTGTTTATTGAACTCTCTGAAGACATGGGTAAAACAAAGAGTCTTGAAGCCTTTCGCCAGTTCTTTAACCCTTTTTTTCCAACAATGTAAATTGAGGATCTGTAGTTTCCCTCTCTGATTCAACCACTCGATGACAATTCTCGAGTCTCCAAATACTTGTAGATCTTGAATATGTAATTGGGAAGCTAAAGCAAGAAGGGCCCAAACTCCCAACATCTTGGCTCTATTGTTTGTACCTGATCCATAGTTTAGAGTCCATCTAAATTTTTTATGCACATTAGTGCTAATAACACCACTAGCACCACTTTTCATCCCACTATCCTGAGTAGCTCCGTCAAACCACCCAGTTTTTGTTCCCGCATCAAGCACTGGAGGAAGGTGAGATATTCGGACCAGAAGACTTATTATCCAAGGAAAATCTAAGTTGCCAAGAATCCTAAGTAAAACCAGATTTGAGGAGGGTCATCCACAATAAAAAAGTATCTTGTTGCGCTCCAACTAGATATTCTAGCAAAAAATGGTTGGTAAATGAGGAAGGGAAGTACAAGAATTTGACCAATCTAGAAACCTAGCCTGAAGAGTGGCTCCCCTCCAACTAAAGTTTAAGTTAAGAGAAAAAGTCACATGTAGCCAAGCTTGTTAAGTGAATCCACAATGGATCATGATGTGTAATGTTGAATCTGCCTCGTGTGAGAAAAGGACACAAATTCTTGGCCCAGAACATCCCCTACGTTGTAGGTTGTCCCAGGTTAGGATCTTATCTTCCATCAAGAGCCATGTAAAAAGTCTTACCTTTGTCCCCAAATCCCAAGTCCAGAGTCTTCTATGCCACCATATGTTGCTTTATAACCAGTTCCTACTAGCTAAGGCCAAATATGCATTTTTTGCAGAAATGAATCCCAATCGATCACCCCCAGTCCAAATAAGAGTATCAGGTCTATCAGTCAGTTCGATGCCTGAGGCCATCAGAGATTTGCAAAAATTATCCCATTCCACAGCCTCAATACCTAATAACCCCAACACTTCACTTGTTTTTCGCTGTGCCAATACGAGCCATGTCCTGACAATACCTCTAGCCTAATATAAATAATGTATACCTTCCTACTTTAGAGAAATAATCAGAGAGGGAGATAAACATGAGCCAGTATTAAGTCCTAGGATCATATCCTCACCAATGCAAATTGAATGTCGCGACACATGATTCCAGGCCAACCACTGGTTGATTACCTCCATTGACTTGACCAGGCTATGCCAAAAGATCGAAACATTGTGTGACAGCTTCGATGTGGATGTAAACTGAGCCACAACAGTGGTAGAAGGGAGATACTTATCCAATAACACTATGTTCCAAAGGTTGTCTTTCATCAAGCAACGCCACAAGGTATTCACTACTAGAGCTCTATTGAACAAGGATAAATTCCTAATCCCCCAACCACCTTATGGTTTTGGTTTAGCAATAAACTCCCAGTTAAAGAGATGGATCTGATCCTTTTCCCCACTCCCTAACCATAAGAAGTTGAACATCAACTGTCTAATCCTAGTAAGCACCGAGGTCGGAATAATAGCTACCGTCAACTAGTGGATTGGCATACTTTCTAACATAGACTTGACCAAAATATACCTTCTTCATAAAGAGATTTAGTGGTGGTACCAGAGCCCGATCCACTTCTCATACTTATGGATGAGCCAGTGCCAATATTCAACTCTATAATTTGCAGGTTTAAGAAAAAATCCCAGGTACCTAAAACCTTCCGAGAGATCCACAAACTTAAAAGGAAAGAGAGAACTCAATGATGATAACTCCTCCTCTAATAATATAGAAAAGTGGAAGGTGTTAGCACCATGTTTTTTATAGTTAGAGTCATAGGTTCGTCCAACTTTTTAGAATCATGTCTTAGTTTTTTGAAGAAACAAAGTTTTCCTAAATAATTCGCAGTTGGTGTGTCAAAGTTTATGAGGTCAGTGACAAAACTAAGGAATGGTTTGAAAAATAGAGTAAGGACTTTGGATAAAAGTCGGAAAAAGGGTGTAAGGATTAGTCATGTTTGAATTGTAAGGGTTTATCTTCTTAAATATCGAGTCATGTCAAAAAAGGGGAATTTAGGTACCAAAGTCGATTCAAGGGGTTAGGATAAAGGTCATGTCAAAATATATTATGAGCATCATTACCTAATCATGAAGTCAGAAAAGTGAACAATCATGGCACTCCTATTGTTTGTACTTTGCACACTTCAAAAGTGTACCCATTGCATGAGTTCGTTGCGCAAATCTTTAACCTACTTTAGAACTTCTTGTCGCTATGGATTTACCGTCCTTTTCCATAATTTCATTCCTTATCCATTCAAGCATAAATATTGGTCACCCTTCATGCTTCTCCATCACTTTCAGAATTTGTGCATCATCCATAGTTTTTTTAGCAAGCTCTAAAGCCCTTCACTGCGTAAAAACTATTCGATGTCAGTCGTTACGTAATTCTGCTATTTTGATTTTGTTGTGTCTCCTCCATTAATTTCAACCATTGTTCAAAAGTTTTCTTGGAGCCCATTGCAAACTAGCTTTTTGGAATGAGTTGTTTCTTCTCACAGTCAGCCTTCTTTCTTCTGAACTACCTACTACTGCACTGAGATTTTCACTGCGCCAAGTTTCCCATTTTTGTTTGTTGTCACGCCGAGTTTTCCGCTGTGCCGAATTTTTCTGTCGCACTTTACTGCTACACCGAATTTCTCATTGCGTTGAATTTTCTGCTACTGATATGTTTTCCATGCAAAGATTCATGTTGCTACATTTTCTTGTAGCTTCTGCATAGTTTATCATTCTCATTCGCTGCACAGAGAGGGTATTACAATTTATTGTTGCGCGCTTGAAATTAACATATACCAACACCATGGCAACTTCCCAAAGAAAAAGAAAGAATGAAAGAAGTGGCAGGGTTGTGAGGTTTGAACCTCAAGATTTTAAGTTAATAAATCCAGACCCAACGATCAGGGCGTCTTTTGAATAAGCCGGATGTATGTGTTTCTGTGAAAGGATTCAAGGATATAATGTGCAACTAATTGAGTAGTTGCCCCTCAATTTTACTGGTGTCAGTGCAACAATTGCGGGAATCACTTTCCAAGTGAAGGAGGAAACTATGTCAGCTGCGACAGAGATCCCTCTACAGGGAGAAAAATGGTTTAAAGGTATGCCTTTTGACACTTCATGTTATATGGATTTCATCAAGCCTGAATATTGAAATCAGAAAGTTGGAGACGACATTCCAAGTGAGTATCTCTTGGAACCTTTTGAGAAAATTTTGAAGATAATTAGGAAACACTTCACCTGTGAAGGAAGATTCAACAAGGTGCATCCATACCACATTAGGTTACTAATGCATTTCACAGGGAAAAATCCCTTAAACTTACCTTTCTTCTTGTGTCGAATCCTGGGGAATATGGAAGACAATGTCCAGGCCAAAGCTGATCAAACAGGGAACAACTTATTCCATTTTTCATTAATTAAGATGTTGGTGGTTGAAGAGATGATAAATTTGAACAGGGACTGGAATTCTTTTCTGATTTCAGCTAACATTTTCGGAGACCCTAAAGGAGACATTTCTCTATCTGCTGAGGAATCAACACTTCATAGTTCAGAGGTGAGTAGGGGAGATGTTACTGAAATAAGAAAAGGGAAAGAAATGGAAGACTAGTCATTTAGCCAGCCAACATCCCAGAAAAGAAGCAGGTCAAGATTACTGATAAAACTGAGGAGATCCAAGCTCCCAGTGAACCGTGCACCAGGTCCTCTGCCAGGAGATTTCCCTTACCCACATTTCAGCTAGAGCCTGTTGAATGTGCAAACCAGGGAATCGATGAAAAGCAGGTGGAGTTAGGTGAGGAAAATGCAAATACTCAGGAAGTGAAACAACAACTAAATCAAGATCAACACGTCATAGCCCAATTTTATCAAGAAAAAAAAGAATTGAGAAGGAAGCTGGCAGAAAAAATTATTGAAACACCAACATCACAGAGTCAAGCAGGTCAGTTATCTCCTACCTTACCAACAACAAGAGAAAATAATATAAATTGGCTTAAAAAGTAGCTTAGAGAGGCCCAAGATGTAATCATTGAGCTTAGGGAGGAAAAGAAGATGTCAGAGGAAAGAATCATGGAACATTTCAAGGAATGCAAAACAATTATTGATAATGCATGTGCATCTTGTTGGGCCCTTCATTTATGGATTTGAAGCTATGCAAGAAGGACTACAGTCCCAGTTTTGGTTTAACATGAGTTGCGCAAGATATAGAAGAAGCTGGACAATGGAGCAAGTAAAAGAAATAGAAATCGGTTGCAGAAAGGGACAGTGGAACGCCAACAAGGAAAAATCAGTTATAACAGAACAAGAAAGCATGTGAGCCCAAAGCCAGAAGTTCCCACTCAACCTATATGTATGATATGCATACGATTGTAAAGGGTTAGATGGGTTAGATTATTTAGATGAGATAGAGGCGCAGACATATTGGAGGTTTTGTGAATGTAATTTATGTACAGTTTTGGGGAAAAGGGTAGATAGAGCTCTGCGACATGAGTCTGGAGCCAGAAGTATGTAAAAGAGTACTAATTTGTATCTCTGAGGTTGTATCTGATAAGTTTTGATGACAATAGATGAGGAAGGACCCAAAACATTTAAATATAATGTGTCATTTTGTGTTTATGCTTCTGAATTGTATCTTTACAGTACTTCTTTATTTTTTATGGGATCCATATGATATCTCTGTGTATGAATTACTTTGGCAATTTAAGTATCTTTAATTCTAGTATGCATGAGTTTAGATTTGTTCTGTAAGTTAGTCTATCTTGTGCAAGATCATGGTGAATCTTAAAGGTTTTGGGAACCCACCTAAGTATTCTCCTTTCCCTTCCCTATCCTCTTGTCTTGGTTGTGATTTGGGTGAGACTTCTTCTCTTCGAAGGAGATGAAAATGCCAGTGCTCTAGAATACACGGTACCTTTTGTTGGTAACCTGAGAAGGACCCTGGTCTGATCAATTCCATGCCAACAAAATGGTTCTATTGCCGGGACTCGCATTAAAAGGGAACCTGTAGGGAGAATGCTTCCGCAGATTCACATATCTTATATTCACCATTGGTGGGAGAGAAATTGTGATGCCTTCATAGGGAAAGAAGCGGAGCTGAGAGGAAAATTCATGAAAGATACGTGGGAGGTATTCTTTTACTCAGAAATATCGAGTGATTAGTATGAGATATTCTAGGTTAAGTTCCCAAAAGAAATTTTCCACTAGATAGAGAGGCTCCAAGAAGCTCCAAAATTCCAAGAACGATTCAAGAAGACCTACGCTTGGGATACATGAAATATCACAACACTTCATCGGTTGGATAGTCCAGTAATGCAACCATTCGAATTCTAGGTCAAGACAACACTAGAAGGATACATTATTGAGTTTGCCGCTGAGAATCACCAATTTTTTCATGGGAAAAAGCGGATTTCAAGAAATACGCAAGGGGAAGACTATTGAGAGAAATCCCCATGTGGATCAAGGTTTTCTTGATGGAAGAGGGGATGTTGACTATGCCCCCGACTGAGATGGAAGCGTAAACACCCTCACTTGGGGTGGGGTGATTTTGGGGTGGAATCATGGCCTAAGAGAGGAGAGAGGGTTCTTTGACAAACGAGGGGGAGTAGCAAGAAATAGAGTCAAGAGATGAGAGAGACTTGAAAAGAGCCACCATAGCTGAGAAGTGGTGGTGCGGTAAGATAAAGAAAGCAGTAAAACAATCCGAGAAGTTGCAGAAAGAAGTCAGACCAGGAGAAGTAGAGGAAGGAAATATGAGAAGACATGAAGGAAGTAGATGGAAGAGTTACGAAATATGAGAAGACAGGAAAGACTATCCAGTCAAAGATTAAGTGAGAGAGAAGCATAGAGAGAAAGAAGTCCCCAGGAGGGTGGAAAAGAAGGAGAAGGTGTAGAAGCAAGGGAGAAGGAAGTCGACATGGATCTAGAAGAAGAAAGAGAAGATTCATCCCAGATGCCAGGAAAGATCGGGGATCTGGCTGAAGAGACCGCTCTAGAGGATGAGAACGAGACCCCTCAAATCAAAGAAACCTGCCCTGAAGCCAGTGGCACCAGCCCCAAATCACCCATACCCCAAGTGTCTTCTATACAAGTGGTAAATTCTATAATATATTCTTATGCTATTTTTGTTCTAGTACAACTAGTAAGTCAGTCACAACCGAGAAGTGCGAGTACAGGGAGGATATTGGGATCCCCTGGTAGGTCGCAACCATGACTGTTAGGTTTTATTTTGGTAGGAGCAGTAAGATCAACAATGGCTGGTAACATGGGAGGTTCGATTGCTCGATACCCAGAATTATGGGTAAAGGAGACGAAGATGTTGAGCAACATTGGTTCTTGTGTGAAGCAATCTGGAGGTCTAGAAGGACTCCATATGCGAATAAATTAGTTGAGTTTTAGACTACCTTGAGAGGTCATGCTCTCAAATGGTACATGAAGGTTATTGAGCCAAGGGTGCCAGGAATGCAAGGTCAAGCATTCACACTTGACCAGGTATGAACAAAGTTCATAGCGGAGTTTAAGCTACCTCAGTTAGAACAATAAGCTCTGTCTGAGTTGCGCGAGATTCAACAAAGGGAAGGTGAATCAACCTGGGAATATAGCTAGAAGTTTAAAGGTGATATAGGGAGGTTATCACATCCAATTCATGAGGAACATCAAAGAGAATAATATCTTCAGGGATTGCTACCTCTGACAAGGATTCTGTTAACGCAATACAAGATAGCCACTTTGATAGATGCCTTGGAACAACCAATGAAGATTGAAGCCATGGAAGGATATTTGGGGAGTCTGAGAGTGACTAGACCCCCAACGGATACAAATTTGGCGCAACTACAAGGGACAATATTAGTGCTTATATAGAAGATTCAAGAATTGACGATGCCCAGACCAGGACGACCACAAGTCTGGTGTACCAGATGTTACATAGAAGGACATCTGGTGAACGAATGTCCACGAATGAGGGGAATGGGACCTCCTCAGAATCCGATGGCACCCTCATCAGGACCCACAAGAGAAGTTGCACAAGTATATGTGAATTTACCATTCCATAACCCCATCCCTTTCCACGCTTTTCCAGGTAGTCAAGCAGTGCCATCAGTTGAGTATTGAAAGATTTGTCAAATCCATGGGCATGGACCAAGATAGTGCCCCATTATTCAGAAGTATTCAACGATATCGAATGAAACCCCTCAGGGACCGGGAAGAGGTCGAGGAGGTGGAGCTAGAGGAGACTTCAGAGGAGGAATAATAAGGGGAAGAGGACCAAGTAGATGCTACAACTGTGATGAGCAAGGGCACATGGCTAGAGATTGTCCTCATCTAAGGTGGCCATGGTGCTCTCACTACAAAACCAATGGGCATGCAATTGAAGACTGCCAAAAACTAATTGCAAAATGGGAAGATTGGGTACGTCAACGAGGACCTAACCTCATTAGTTTAGAGATCAAGATATTTATTAGGGGACAAATTCCCAACCTTAATATCGTCACTCAAGGAGAGGAAAAGACTGGTGCAAATGCTGAAAATTTACCTCATATCCAGAAAGCAACGCCTAAGGAAGACATGAATGATCCCCTGAAACATAAGTTATTCTTTAAAAAATCCATAGAAGTATTTCACAATATCCCTAGCCCTGAGATGCAAGAGAAACCCCATTAGCCTATTGTTTACCCCAATATCTCGGAAGTCCCCGCTTCACCCCCTGCACCTAGAAACCCTGTAGTTCCGATGAGACAACCTGAGCAACCACAAAATGTAGTCGACCTTTGGTTTCAGTTATTTTTTTATATTCTTTGGAATGAACAGTTGATAGAGAAGTTTCACAATACACTGCACCTAGTTCTAGGGAATGAAGAATCTCCATAAACAAGAATAAGGACTAATATTCCTAAGAAGAATACTCAGAGAGTATAGAGAAGGAAAGTACGAACTAGAAAAGAGTTTAGATTAGTAGCCCAACTAGATGAGTTTAATATTAAGGATGTTATGTTAGATCTAGGATCTGATGTTAACATACTGCCTAAAAAGACTTGGGAAGCCTTAGGAAAACCCCAATTGACATATTCCCCAATCCAGTTAAGAATGACCAACCAATATTGCATTTTCCCAATAGGAAGACTGGAGAATGTGGAAATAGATGTTGCGGGATTAAAGACTGTAGCTTATTTTGAGGTGATTGAAATCATGGGGTATAAGGACCCTTATCCTACACTACTTGGTATTGATTGGGATTATGACAACTATGCAATGATTGACCTAAAGACAAACACTATGACATTTGAGGCAGATGGAATAAAGGTAGTTCAACCCTTGGATCCGTATGTAGGCCGTCGATACACGGAGCCAATGGACAACAATATGGAGGGAGAAGACTTGGATTAGTTGTAAAATGTAACAACATGAATGAGAGAAGACTACATAAATTCTACTGTTGATGGATCAATAAGTTGGAGGAGCATACAATCAGCAAACGAAGTTTCAGCACTGGCATTTGATAGTTGGAAGCAAGGTTCATATGAAATATTTTCAAGAATATGCACAACTTTCATGGAAATTATCTGGGTTGGAACTGAGGTCATAGAACACCCAATATATGATGGTATCTCAGGACTTGACAGTGTTCTGGTCAACATGGAAGAAAAGGTAGTAGAGGATCAGAGGATCTCAATATTGGATTTAGCCCTCTAGGACATCGTTGCCAGATGGTGGACTAATCATAAAGTCTTAGATGGGAACTGGGACGATGTGAATCAAGCTATCCAATATATATTTCAAGATAAGGAGCCACTGGAATTAGAGATACAGACAGATTTCCAAGTTGCACAACTGTTCAACAGACAGTCTGATCCTAAGGCACATATTGAAAAATGCGTGAAGCAGTGGCAAGTTGCAGAAATACCATCTTGCTTATGGGTTTAGGTATTTCCCCATTCACTAGGTCCAATTATGAGATCTTGGTACATACATGAAGAAACCAGAAGACAGACCAACGACTGGAAAACGTTAGGAGATCAATTTTGCAAGGAATTCTTGTTTACAAGTAAGAACCCTGAGCTTGAAGTAGTCCTACAAAGAATTAAAGAATTCCTTTTTACATATACTGGTAAACAGAAATCAGACCTAGTGGTATGTGAAAATCGTAGCCAATAACTTCAGTCT
Source organism: Picea sitchensis (assembly GCA_010110895.2). Lineage (NCBI taxonomy): Eukaryota > Viridiplantae > Streptophyta > Pinopsida > Pinales > Pinaceae > Picea > Picea sitchensis. The sequence goes on from SNQJ01S0055699.1 coordinate 28,361, forward strand.
AACCTCCACCTAAACTTAGATAAGAGACCTATAGAATGCTATAAGATTGAGAAGGACTTGGAAATCTTGGATGATTTAGAAGAATTGAGAAACTTGGCCATTAAGGAGACAAAATGAAGCAGATAAATCCAGAACATCATACCCAGTCATACTGATGGTTCTTATAATCACCCATTGAAGTTGTGCAAATTCAATATAGGGACCACAAAGCAACCTAAGATATCTATGGTGGGAGACTACTGGGATGAGCAGACTAGTCAAGAAATACATAGCTTGTTGCGAGAGTATGAGGACTTGTTCCCAAAGAAATTTTCAGAGATAAAAGGGATTAAAGGAGCTATGGGAGAGATGAAAATTGAACTAAGACTAGGATCAAATCCTGTGAGACATAGGCCATACCACCTTAACCCCAGAGTGAAAGATAAGGTTAAGAGGGAAATAGACAAGATGCTGGAAGTAGAATGGGTTAGCCCAATAGTCATCTAGAGAAAGAAAGGCACAGAGGACATTAGGGTCTGTGTCGACATTAGGGGCTTGCGTGAATGACCCCTTCCCAACACCTTTTACGGATGAGGTGCTAGAACATGTTGTGGGTAAAGAGTCTTACTCATTCACAGATGGATTTTCGAGGTATCACCAAGAAAGGATTGTTGAAGAAGAAAAAAAGAAGACCACATTCATAATAGAATGGGGGTCATTTGCATATAATGTGATGCCATTTGTCTTAAAGAAAGCCCCTGCAGTTTTTTCCCGAATTGTAATAGACGCTTTTTGAGAATTTATCCACAAGTTTATAGAAGTTTATATGGATGATTGGATGGTATATAATCTTCTCAAGGAACATGTATCTCTACTGCGTCTGATTTTTGACAGATGTAGAGAATTGCAGATATCGTTGAATCTCAGAAAATGTATCTTCTGTGTACCACATGGAAATTTGCTAGGCCACATAGTATTCCAAGAAGGAGTAATGGTAGACCCAGCCAAAGTTGCAGTTATTGTGAACATTCCGCCACCTACGAGTGCTAAGCAGTTGCAATCCACGCTGGGGTACACAAGGTACTATCATATGTTTATTGGAAGATATGCAAATATCACTTCATCTCTAGAAAATCTACTAAAGAAGGCTGAAGTGTTCCAATGGACCCCAGAATGTGACAAACGTTCAAGATCCTAAAGGAGAAGCTCAGCACAACACCTATTCTGATATTTCCAAACTGGGAAAATGAATTTCACATCCATGTAGATGCATCAGGTATTGCCTTGGGAGTCATATTAGCACAACCAAGAGATGGATCCATGGATCATGCTATCTATTTTGCTAGCAGGAAGTTGTTGCAAGTTGAGCGCAACTATACAATGACATAAAGGGAGGGTTTAGCTATGATTTACACTTTGCAGAAGTTTATAAATTATCAGTTAGGCTCTCATTTTAATTTCTTTACTGATCATTCTGCATTAAAGTATCTAGTTAACAAACCTATGTTGGAAGGAAGAATCTTCCGGTGGTTGCTACTATTTCAAGAATTTTCTTTTGAAGTGATTATTAAGCCTGGAAGATGCAACGTCAAGCTTGATCACTTATCCAAATTAGAGTCAGGATAAATTGGTGGAGTAGTCGATGATCATCTCCCAGATGCAAACCTATTCCGGGTTGAGGCCATACCAGAATACCTGGAAGACATAGCAGTATTTTTAAGTACAAGGGCTTGCCAAGAAACGTCATATGGTGGTTAGAGCATCGACTATCAATTGATTGCAGGACAATTGTATAAGTTGGGACTAGATAGTATCCTCAGGAGATGTGTCTTAGATAATGAAAGAAAAGGCATACTATGGGAGTGCCACAGTGGAGTTGCAGGAGGTCATGTTGGAGGAAAGGTCACTGTGCAGAAAGTCCTCCAAGCTAGACTATGGTGGGCCATGCTCTTCAAGGATGCAAAGGAACATGCTAGATATTACGATGTTTGTCAAAGAGTGGGTAAGCCATCACGATGAGATGAAGTGCCTCTTTAGCCAGTTCGAGCACTACAAGCATTCGAGAAATGGGTGGTTGACTTCATAGGGTCGATCAACCCCACAACTAAGCATTCAAAGGATAGGTATATTATTACCACAACTGATTACCTTACACGTTGGGATGAGGCAATGGTTGTCCAGGATTGTTTGACTGATACTGCTGCTAGGTTCATTTTTGAAAATATTATCACTCAGTTTGGATGTCCTAGGAGTATAACTAGTGATCAGGGATCTCATTTCATCAGTAGTACAATAGAAAATCTTACAACAGAGTTCTTGATCCAACATCATAAGAGTAGTCCCTACCATCCGCAAGCCTTATGGAACAATGGAAGCGTTTAACAAGATTTTGGAGAGAGGATTAACGAAGGTCTATTGCAAAAATAGGGAAGATTGGGATGACAGAGTTCCAGTAGTGTTATGGGCTTATAGGAAAACCACAAAGAAACTCCACAAGTACACTTCATTTTAGCTAGTTTATGGGAAAGAGGTTGTGGTATCTGCATAATTCATTAATCCAAGTTTGTATATTGCACAGATTGCACACATGTCAAAGGATGAATCAGTTGCGCAGAGGCTCATGGAATTACAAGAACTTGAAGAGACCAGATTTTTAGCAGACTTTCATCAGTCAGTTGAGAAAGAAAGGCATAAAGCTTGGCATGACAAACACATTAAGGCCAAAGTATTTGTGCAAGGAGATAAGGTCCTACTTTATGTCAGTCAATACCAGAAACATCTAGGAAAGTTGTGCATGCATTGGTTGGGACCATTTATAGTTGTGGAGATCCAACTGTCTGGAGTAGTCAGACTTGTGCAACTGGATGGTATGTTGTGGCCAGGATGGGTGAATGGCGCTCACCTAAAACCCTATTTATATCAAAACTGAGCTAAAGGACTATTAATCTATTCCAAAGGAGCATGTATAGTATTTAGAATTGAATTTTCTTGCAAATTTTTGTGAATTCAGTTAATAAATTCGAAGAGTGCATTGTTGCACCGTGACATGTAGTTCATTTTTCTATTTAAGTGTTGTTTTGATGCAGAACTGCTTACTCAACAACGTAGGATCAAAAGCATCAAGAACCTATTAATGAAAGTCATTAATATGATGGGAATCCCTTTGTGGTCGAAGGGAGAGTGAATCCAGACGAAATCTGATTCCATGTGCCACACGAACCCAGTCCAGTCACAACCTTTATTACTGCTACAGTACCCCATGTAAATTCGGTTAAACCATAAAGCCACGATACATGAATATGCCATCGGTATTCGCGCCAGGATTCTCATCTGTTAAACGGTAAGGTCTAAAATCGACCACGTCCTTGACCAACTTGCCCAGTAAATGTCGAGATCACTCGAGATATTTACCCCGTTAACCAGTCCCATCGGGAAACTCAGATCCAAGTTGCGTCTATAGGGTAATGATGAATATCAGTTATTACAGAAATTTCCAGCTCAACCCAGGTATAAGGGTATGAGAACTCGGTGTAGGATTCATTGTTTCCCAAAAAGAACTTCGATATTTATGAATTCTGAAGAATGAGCAAGCCTGTATAATCCCTCGACCCTTAGTCATGATCCCCAATCCCTGTTTCGCTTGTCCAATTCGCTAATAATTCAAACTGACCATGTCGAGAGCTACAGGGAGCCGAAGTGCCATTTCAAAGGATGCAGTACCAGATGAGCCTTGTGACCCCCGGGTCGAGTTCGTGGGTGATCTAAAGGGGAAGGTTGAGCAAGTCAATCTCCTTGACCTCGACCTGAAAAACATGGTCTTGTTCCCTCAAATTAACATAGATTTTTTCTAGAGTGTCACTGCAGACGAGTTGGGAGGCATGCAGTTTATGTCGAATCCTGAGTTTATCAATTTGTTCAACTCTACCATCGTGAACCTCAGGTACTTAACATTTTTTGACACCACTGGGGAAGTTGCGAAGTGTACCAAGTTTTTGATCAGTAGGGTGCATGACAGAAGTCTGTGGTTGGATAGGAGATATCCAATCCACGAAGAAGACATCCACCAACTTACTGGACTATCCCTCGAGGGTGAGGATGTGTCCAAAGGTTTCCAAGGTCCCAACAAGCATGACAATAAGAAGGGGGAGCCCAGCCTATATGAGAGGTTTCACACACAGAGGGGGGGGGGGAGCACAGCCAAAATTGACCCCATACTATCGGAGATGGTCAGGACCGGTTGCTACATAATTTCTAGCAGGGTCATGAGGTCCTACTACAAGGGATAATGCACACTGGATGCTTTATTAGTGGCATATTTTTGGGCCAATGGTGTTGTTTTCAACTAGTGCAACTACCTATTGGAGGAACTCCTTGTGGCCTATGAGGAAGCCGAGGAGAAAGGTGGTACTTTCACCTACGACTAATTGTTGCTTGCATTCGCAATGCTCAAGTGGACGCCACCCGCCGGAAGACCATTTGCACCAACAGATAAGGGGTGCTTGGAAAAAATGTTCGAGCCATGGCAGTCGAGGTCAGACTTGGAGAACACTGCCTTCAACAACACGATGTTCTCCAAGTGGTACAATAGATTGATCGATGCAACACAGAGGTTGCGCATTCCGCAGGAGCTGCTCAATTGCAATATGTGGAACATAACATTCAACATGAACTTCCACCATACATTTGTGTGGCCGAGATATGCCAACAGGGAGGACTTCCATTCGCGCATGTTGCCATTATATTTCGATGAAGAGGCCTTCGACAAGGAGGTTATGTCGTGGCCTGGAGTCAAACACAACCCATGCAAGTCGGGGATGTATTATGTTCTGCTCGTCAAGATGTTGAAGAAGAAAGGTCAAGAAGTAGGGGTAGGACCGAACTCAAGCCCGAAAGTACAGAAGAAAGAAGACCCGACACAGAAGAACTCCGACGAAGAGGAAGAGACATAGACATTAGAGAGAAAAAAGAGGATACTATTGATGTTCCCAAAACTGCCAGAGAAATCCATGTTGACAGGTAAGGATGTCAACGAGATCCTTAGTGTTGCATTCATTACAGAGCTAATGGCCAAAGAAAACTAGGACGGGGATCTCACCGAGCAAGGTTCTGAACCCCCAACCGATTTCATCTAACATCCCCCACACTCGCTCAATGACTCGAGCAACCCACATTATACATATCCAGGATGACCCTGAGCTTGAGACCACTCCATCCACGATCATCATTGAGAAACCTCCATCACTGCCACAACCCCAGTCGCCACCTCCAAAAACTGACATTCCATCCCAAACAAGTGATCTAGAACCCATGCAGCTCGATCCCCCAGAAATACCCGAGCAGAGACCAAAAATCCCTAGTCCCAACCCAGAGATACCCGAGCAAAGACCAAAACTCTCTGGTCCAAACCTAGAAGTGCCTGAGCATAGGCTACAACTAACTGGCCCGAACCTTGAATCCCAGGACCAGCAGATCATACCATTTGTGTCGATTAACAACACTCCATCTTCGACGGAGATGCAAACAGTAGAAAAGCCACAATTCTGAAGTCCCCAACACACTTCCTCAATGAACAAGGTTGAGGGTGCCATTGGAAGCACAACCCAGGAAGTTGAGGTCCATAAAGAGGTAGAGATACTAGAGGTTTAAAAGGAATCTGAGACGACTTCAGGACAAATCACAACATCAATGCAAGAACATATGGAGCTAGTCCTCCAAAACCCTCAACAGTGCATAGAGTTGCTGCAACTCTACCTGGACAGAACATATGTTTTAACGTTCCTTCCAGCGGCGTTGAGGTTGAGGCTTGCGCCAGGACCATCTATAGGAGAGGAGGAGGTAGAGACTCCCTCAGAGAACTCAATGGCCAGTGGACTTCCACTGCAAATTCGAGCACCCATGGATGCCACCCCTTCAATCGTTGACCTTGCATAGTGGCCAGTAGCGCAACTAGTTGGAGTGATCAAGGCTTCAACTGATCAACTGAAGTAGAGGCTCCAACAGGACAAAAGGACTGCAAAGTTAGAAAGGGAGGAAACACTCCTTTCTCAAGCACAAAAGACACAAGAAGAATTCTCCAAGATCCAAGTGGAGCAGAAACTAAAAAGAGTCCAGGAGAGGATTACTGAAGCCTAACCGAAAATAGGGAAGGTCGCACCCCAACTGCCAGAATCTAGTGATGCAGGAGAGCCTGAACATCAGATCGAATTATTGCAGGGAGCATGGTCACCGTTGGCCATTCACATAGAGAATCTAGAAGTGAAGTTGCAGAAGAGTCAACAAGAAGCAGAGAAGCAACCTCGAAAGTTGCAGGAGAAGATGGAGAAAATAGTGTTGGAATACAACAATGCTCGAGCAACACTACACAAGTGCACAACTAGGTGCACAAAGATATTCTGATAAGTCAGCGACTGGATGGGAATTATAGCAAGGCACAACCAAAGCTTAGAGGATGTGCGCACAAGAATACAGTTGCTGAATGAATAAGTTGCGGTCACTATGGATCTGCTAGAGCAACAAGAGAAGTTCGATCAAATCCAACAAGTAGACAATGAGCTGAACGCTTTGTTTGAGGCGAAATCTGTAGCCAAGAAGGAGTTGCATGACTTTTGACCTGTCGTTCAGAAAATGTATAAGCAAATGCATCAGTTGGATGCTACAATAGACTCTTAATGGAACTCTCTGGTCACATCCAAGCCCAAAAGATGTATCACATATGCGACCCAACCGTTTGTAGCCGAAGCCTCACTCCTTGCTAAGAAGTGGTAGGATAAATTTGGGAGTTTCTAGGAAGTCAGGAAGCCAGACTTAGAGTTGGTCCTAGATTTGGGCCCTTCGTTTGAAGAGGCAGATAAATAAAAAGCGCAAGCAAAAGAGGAAAGTAAAGTGGAGAAGCAGGACAAGGGAAAGCAACAATTACTCCTAGAAGCTGCGAAAGAGCAAAGTAATTGACTCAAGGGCAAGTCAAGGCTTGTGATTGGAGCCTCTTGGGCCCTTCATTTTTGGATTTGAAGCTACGCAAGAAGGACTACAGTCCCAATTTTGGCTTAACATGAGTTGCACAAGCTACATAAGAATATGGGCAATGGAGCAAGTAAAAGAAACAAAAATTGGTTGTAGAAAGGGACAACGCAACACCAACAAGTCAAAATAAGTTATAATAGAAAAAGAAAGCATGTGAGCCCAAAGCCATAGGATCCCACTCAGCCTATATGTATGAGATGCATATGATTATAAAGGGTTAGATGGGTTAGCTGATTTAGATGAGATAGAGGCGCAGACAGATTAGATGTTTTGTGAATGTAATTTGTGTACAGTTTTGGGGAAAAGGGTAGATATAGCTCTACGACATGAGTCTGGAGATAGAAGTATGTAACAGAGTACTAATTTGTATCTCTGAGGTTGTATCCGATAATTTCTAATGATAATAGATGAGGAGGGACCCAAGATTTTGAAATATAATGTGTCATTCTGTGTTTATGCTTATGAATTGTATCTTTATAGTACTTCTTTATTCTTGATGGGATCCATATGATATCTCTGTGTATGAATGCCTTTCGCAACTTAAATATCTTTAATTCTAGTATACATGAGTTCATATATGTTCTGTAGGTTAGTCTATCTTGCGCAAGATCATGGTGAATCTTGAAGGTTCTGGGAACCCACCTAAGTATTCTCCTTTCCCTTCCCTATCCTCTTGTCTTTGTTGCGCTTCGGGTGAGACTTCTTCTCTTCGGAGGAGATGAAAATGCCATCGCTCTAGACTACACGACACCTTTTGTTGTTAACCTGAGAATGACCCTGTTCTAATCAATTTCAAACCAACACAGCTCTCTCCGATGCTCAATTAAAATTGAAAATAAATGGGGCTTTGTTGAGACAGATGAAGAATTTGAAAAGACAAATATTGTCATTGAGAAGGAAAAATAGGGCCTTACAACTGCAGGCGACTTTGAAAAAAAAATATACATACAAATTGGATGATCCCATTCATTGCATCCAATTAGATTCGTGTGACCAATCTTTGCATGAAGATCCACCGCGCGAAATCACTACACAGATTTCGAAGCCAACAGTTGTGCAATAGAAGCCAAAATCTAATGCGTAGCAATGACAGTGTTGTTCATAAACATGCGTAACATTTTATCACAATCATATGTTTGTGATTTTCCTAAAGAATTTATGATTGTAAACAACATCTTAGATAGTTTGTGATTTCTAGATCGACTTTCCTATTTTTGAAATTTTTTGTAAAGGTTGTTGTTCTCTTTGAAAACAACGAGATCCACAACTTTAGGAGATAGTATTTTGATTCCTAACAACTTAGTGTATCTTTACTTTCTATATATAGGGACTATTTTGATGTAAAAAAGGGGTGCGCGTGGGAAAAAGTATAGATATTTTGATCCTTTGTGTAATTTTCTGAATCTAAATAAATACAAATGCAGAAGTCCCAAGTTCCTTAAGAAAAAGATTCTAATGGTGATGCTCTGAAGTTTGTACCTCTCCTCGTATGTATTTCATGTGTATTCATATTCATTTGCACTTCTCTTCTGTTTAAATTAGTAAATTTTAAAGTCCAAAATTCATCTAAGTGGTGCTCTAGACTGAACCAATTTAAATTTTGTCTGTCTTCCCAGCTAAGATCAGAATTCATCCATTGCGGTGCTCTGATTTTGTTGTATGTTTTTGTTTCTTCTTTCACCCTACATAATCAAATTAAATATTGAAGTTCATCACCTTGTTTAGCCTTTGTTCCTCTGAGGATTTCTACCTACCAAGCATTGTTTCTTTGTTTTCAGGGGTTGACTCCATAGCCTTAGAAACATTATCTTTTGTCAGCAGACCTGTTAAAATTTACCTTGAAGTTTAAAATCTAGCCATCAAGAAAATCAACCTGTCTATCAGAGATCAAGTCTCATAGAGAGCCCTCTCTATATTGGAAAGGATAGTTTCCAGTCTTAAAGTTGGTTTGTAGGTTACCTTTGTAGATTGTTTTTTCAGCCCAACAATTTACTCAACGTTAACATTTTGGCGTCGTTGTCGGGGATGAAATTGAAACTTTTCCCTGGGAATAATGACTTAAATCTTAGATTTGATTCCTAAGGGTAACAATTAATCATAAACATTTTTTTTTTGGCTGAATTTTTATTACCCTGGAGACTTCCTTTGAAAATATCAGTAGCATAGTTTTGTGTTTTAAGTAAATAAGAAATCTTGGCTCCTAAGAAAATATACACTAGAAGGAACCCTGATCCGGAACCTATTGCATCTGTGTCTAATCCTGAGAAGCTCTTTCACAAAAGAAAGGAAAATACACTTAAATAATTTTCCTTCTTGGACATATATCTATCATTACCCAAAGACAGTTTAAAAAGTATTGATGACCTTGACTTTGATTTAAAATTTGAGCAAACCTTGTTTAGATCTAGATCAAAATCTAAGTTGAATGAAATTATCTTTGATGAGAAGAAATTCCAGTCTTTGATTCCCATTGTCCCCATTCAGAGTATTCCTATTTAGATTGTCCCTGTTCAGACTATCTAGATAGACCAAAATCCTCCTAGAGCCATGGCAGTCAGATTTGCTCCTCTTTCCTTGTCTTCCCAATTGCATGATTTACTGCAAAATTATAATCAGAGAATCAGGTCATTTGATGCTGAAGAAAATAAATTAGCCCAAAGACACTTGGATTGGTTCAATGATTTTGTTGATCTATAGGAAGTAGATCACGAGGATGCAAAACTCAGGTTGTTCACACAAAGTCTTTCAAGAGAAGTCAGAAAATGGTATAAATCTCTTGCTGCAGTGAGTATCCTTAATTTTGTAGCTTTTGAAACACTTTTTTTTGCAAGGTGGGGTGATAAAAATAATCCTCTCCAGTTGCTAACTTAGTACAATAATATAAAAATATCACCAAATGAAACAATACAAGAGTTTTCAACCAGATTTATGAAAGTCTATAATTCAATTCCTACAGAAGTTAAACCTCCTCCTAGAGCTGCTCAACTTCAATATGCTAATTCCTTGGACAGTGACTTTGCCTTGCTGTCAAGAGAAAGAAGATCCAATACATTATATGATATGATGAGTTGTGCAATTGAAGTAGAGGTAAATTTGATGGCATCAGGGAAAATCAAACATAATCCTGACAGAGATGTCGAAAGGTCCAAAGAGAAGCACAACCTTCAACTTCTCAATCATTAGATGAGAAATTTTATTTGATGATGAAGACTATGGAAAGATTCATAGAAATAATGTCCTTGGAAAATAAGCCTGCCACCAGGGATCAAACTGATTTTCATCCTAGAAATCAAAATTTCAGAAGAGCTCCAGTTCCTCATATTAGGCAAAGAGATCAGAGAAATCAAGGTGATCAACAAATAAAACCCCCTTTCCAAAAAAACTATGCAAATGAGGATTTTGATCCAAAAATTAAAGAAAATATGCATTGTTGTGACGATACAAAAAAAAATGTGTTTTTAACAAAAGAAGAACATGATCAATTTATGGATGCAAATGACACGTTTATGTAGGATAATGATGATATGTTTCCATTGGAGACAGAAGAGTTAAGGAAAGGATACCGCAATGCTATTTTGCGTCTTCAGAAACAGTACAACCTCAGGAGTAAAAGGTGCCTGTAAATCTTCCAAAGGAAAATCCTACAAGGGAACTTCACATTAATACACCTTCTTCAAGCCAAATGAAGAAAGATAATTCGGCAAAGGATGCAATGGAGAAAGGAAAATCTAGAGAAGAACCTCCAAAGAAAATACCCGAGGTAAGAAAGGAAGTAGTCGTCAAAGAGGTACAAAAGGCTCCATCTCCTTTTAATTTTGAAAGTGAGATGGCTAAAATCAAAATTTATGTTCCATTTAATGAGTTGATTAAGAATGGAGAATATAGAAATCAGATAATTAAAATGCTAAAAATGGAAGAAGTCCCTAACACCTTGAATGTTCAAGATGATCACCCTGCTATCTTGTTTGGCCCTTGTGTGGAGGAGAGTGGTGATGTTGATGATGTTCCCCCTTTTTATGTCAGTCTTAAAATTCATGACATGACCTTACATAAAGCCATGTTAGATTCAAGAGCATCACACAATATGATGCCCAAGGTCGTCATGGATGAGTTGGGAATTGATATTACAAGATCTTATAAGGATCTATTCTCTTTTGATTGAAGGAAGGTGAAATGTTTGGGCTTAATCAAAGACCTGATTGTATCATTGTCTCAAATTCCCTCAAAAAATATGATCATGGATGTGGTGGTTGTTGACATCCCTCCTAAATTTGGCATGCTGTTATCGAGATCTTGGGCTACAAATTTAAAGGGAACTTTGCAAATGGATATGCCATATGCTACTATCCCTGTGTTCGACCAAGAAAGGAGGTTATACAGAGAAGTGTTGCTCAAGTACATGGTGAGTAGCAAAACTCAACCAAATAATCATCCCATTTATTCTATTGATACTTAGGTTGGTTCCTCTATTTTCTATAATGACTTGAGATTTGAAGAAGGGAATCCAACAACTGTCATAGCTATTAAAGCTGAAACTGATAATCAAGCAAAGGAGATTACAAATCAGAAAAACAATGCAGAAGATGAAATGTGAAATATGAGCTTTGATGGAACTGCAAGCAGGGAAGGAGCAGGAGCTGGTGTGTGTATTAATCTTCCCAAGATAGGTACAAAACTCTTTTCTTATAATATTTCTTTTGATTGTACCAATAATATGGCCGAATACGAAGCACTGATTTTGGGATTGAAGACTTTAAAAGAGTTGGGTGCTAGGAGGATAGTTGTTCATGGAGATTTTGAGCTTGTTATCAACCAGGTAAAGGGTATATATCAGTCCAAACATCCTAGATTGAGAGCATATAGGAATTTAGTGATTGATCTTCTTGAATATTTTTCAAAATACAATTTATCAGTGATTCCGAGGGGGCAAAATCAAATTGCAGATGCTTTGGCTACTTCAACTTCGGTTTTCAAACTTCCAATATTTCATAATAAAAGGTATGAAATCAAGGTCAAACATAGGCCAAAAGTACGTGATAACATTAAATATTGGCAAATATTTGAAGATGAAAAACAGGTAGAAAGATTCCTTTAGATGAGTGATGAATTTGCTAATTTAAATATTGATGATGAGTGCTTTTGTGAAGAGAATGAAGATGCAGATGTGTTCAACAATGATGACCTTTTTCAGAATCAGATTGCTAGAAGAGATATAGTTCAACTCAAAAATAACATTATTCGTAAAGGCTCGGTCCCATTGGAGAAGCTTTTTGACGATAATGATGTAGCAAGAAATCCTAAAATAACTGTGTTGAATATTAAAATCGCAACGAGGAATTTCGCCTACAAAGTATTGCTAAAGCCCTATTATTTAAACTATGCTAATAATATAATACTAGTAGGTGGGACCCGCTTGTAGACTCGAGGCTCAGAGATAGTCATATCACACATTTTTTGTTGTTGTTTCGATGCTGCTTACAGGGTCCTATATGGTTGACAATGTAGTCTTGGTTTCATTTTGACATAGTGACAGGTGGATGATGCATTTTATGGGATGTTTCTCCAATTCAAAACATTATTTTTATGTTATGATGGGCATATATTTACAGTTGCTATGATTTGATCATGTTACAAATAATCGTGATCTACTACCTAGCCACATACACACAAGAAACATGTTAGTAACAACATAAAACAAAGAAGGGAAACTCATAAAAAAAATCCTAGAAGGGAAGGACCTATGTTTAAGCTATGTTAACGTTATGTGCAAATGGAAAAGTGAAGGATGTTAGTGTTAGTTCTATCTATTATATGTTGGTTAGTGGCTATGCGATTTTCATTTGATTTATGTTGGGCACATATAAAATTTCATGAATATGGTATGGCATAAGATCTTTGCAAAGGTAACGTGTGAATGATTTGGGTTGCACATTGGGCAAGGAATATTGTCGTAGATTTCAATGGTTTGGAAATTGATTCCATGGTTTAATGCATGGGTGAAGGTTTAATTGTTTTGTACTTCAGAATTGAATAGGATATGAGATGGAAGTGACGTGTAGTAAATGCACGTCACTCCATACTCCTCCCACCGGTCGTTAGCCTAGTTTTGTTCTTTGTTTTATTCTATTATGTTGGTCGTTAAGCTCTGAATTTCAGGCTTGGAAAGAAAATGCTCGGCCAGCTCGCCTTTTTAAGCTCTCTGTTATAGGTATGGTCTTTTTCACCCCATCCATGAATTAAGATGTGTATGAACACACAATGGCTCATTAATGCTTGGGTTTGTGTTTTCTTGAGAATTGCAACTGTGTAAATATGTGATTTTTCTCTCTAGAATGATTGTGTAATTGTTCGGATTGCAATCAAAGGAATTGGTTTTTGGTTGAGTTATGCACTCACTGGTTGATCTGTTGATTAAAATCATGGTGGGTCTCTGTGGATATTAAGTGAATGTGGTATTATCGCTCTATGTTTTAATGGTGGAGGGTTTTCTCTCTATGTATTATTGTTGGTTGCTTCCTCACAGTGATGAGTGTAACCCTATCCAGTCGTGTTCAGACTTCCATTTGGTTGTTGTGTATTTCTCATACCAAATTCATGGTCATGGGATCATTCTCATTTGTTTTTCCCCCAAAGTATCTCTAGAATTGGTCTTAGGGTGCCCATAACGTCGATATATATGTTGTATGGTTGACAGTTGTGAGGTGATATAAGTTATGCCTCGGGTTATGCATCCTCATCGATGTTGTTGTCAAATGATTCGACTCTTAAGAAAATAGACAGAGGTTATACCTCTGTAACTGTGACTATTCAATGGACATTCGGTTCTCCTCTGCAAATGTAAAATTCACTATGTGCATTGTTCTTTTTCCCTACCCATAATTGTTTCCTCTGTGGCTAACTGTTGTTCCATTTCCTAGGCTAGAAGTTATAAGGAAACCCGATGGCTTACTATTGAGTCTGTATCGAAAGGGTTTTTGCATGTGGTTGATATGTCTCTGAGGACCTCCAATTATCTGTGCTATTGATAACTAAGTGCACTCTTGATCATCTCCTTGTATTTGTTGTGACAGAGCCCGATTTTGATTCCCCAATGTTCTTCTCCCTTCAGGCATCTTCTGGTTGTTGAAGATTGGTTTATCAACTGGAATGGTTATGGAAGTTTTCATCAAGTACCTATCTCGTCTTTCTATGATTTAATTGGATGAAAGGTTGTGATTGGGAATGAGTAACAATATGCAGTTGAGGGCTGCCTCTTTTTCTTTATACTTCCAATCATTGTGTTCTTACAACATTGTCTTAATTGCAAATTGAAGACTCTCGTGCGTTTCACTAGGCCCGATCAGGGTCATAGATAATTATGGAAATGATGATTGTGTGTATTTCGGTATGTTCACTGCGCATCTATTATTGAATCATCGTGCATATTATGAATGGTTACATCGACATTGATGAAGCTCGAGTTATGTTGACTGTGGTTCCCTTGCAAAAACTTATTGGTTGATATGTTGAAGAATGTATAAAATCGAGCATGTTTTAGAAGTCTGTTCAATTTGGAAAGGGACCTTTGCATATGTTTTAATTGGACGACTGTGAATTTATGGACAGTGTATGATTTTTTTATAGTGATGCATTATGGGATAGAGGTGGAGCAATGTTGTTATGTGTTTTCTTTAAATCCTTAAAAGGAAAGAAATTAAAGACCAAGAATTTTCTTAATAGGACTGTTGAATGGAAAATTGTTTCGATTATGAATTTGATTGCACATAATGTTCTAACTAAGAAATTTCGATGAATTTAAATGTTGGAATAGTGAGTAGTGTGATACATGTTGAGTATGTGTTATATTCTTTGCATGTGTGTGTGGAAGCGTCAGATTCAACATCTACGTCTGATGATCCCTTGTAGTAGTGCTCTTTGTGTCGTGTGAACTGGGCGCTTCCTAGGGGGGTCCCAAGTATGGCCCCCCTTGGTTACGTGCAACGCCCCAATTTTTTTTTTGGGTGGTTTTTGCTATTTTTAGCGGTTTTCTAAATTAATATCGGATTAAGGGATTATGGTTTTGGTATCTATGGAATACCTAAAAACATTGTATATATTGTATGGTGAATGGTGAAATTTGACATAATGAATATAAGAAAGGTTTTCCCCGGTTGAGGGTTTCCAGTATAAATCTCTATGTACTATGTGAATGAGCCATTGATTAATTTATGTTTTACTTAAGAATCTATATGCATTGCTTTACTTCATAGGTTTAAAACTTACATGTGGTATCAGAGCTTGTTTTTGGCTTTATAGGGATGCTTTTGTTGTTGAGGGTTTGGCTTGGTCTTGATAGATCAAGTTTATCTTAGGTCTGTGATAAACCTGGGTTTAGTGGGAGCTTTTGTAGTGGTGATTCGAGTTTATAAAGAGGAATGGCGAGCTCTTTTAGAATCAAGATAGAG
>SNQJ01S0055699.1:44287-63434 GCA_010110895.2 Picea sitchensis
TTTAAGGCTCTGGTAGAAAATCAGACAGAGAAGAAAATAAAGGTATTGAGAACAGATAATGGTGGAGAATTCTGCGGAAATGAATTCGAAGAATTTTGTAAGAAGTGTGGAATAGCAAGGAAGAAGACTACTCCATACACTCCTCAGCAGAATGGAGTTGCAGAAAGGATGAAAAAGACACTGATGGAAAAAGGGATTAGGGTTTTGGTATCTACGGAATACCTAAAAGCATTGTATATATTGTATGGTGAATGGTGAAATTCGACATAATGAATATAAGAAAGGTTTTCCCCAGTTGAGGGTTTCTGGTATAAATATTTGTGTACTATGTGAATGAGCCATTGATTAATTTATGTTTTACTTAAGAATCTATATGCATTGCTTTACTTCACAGGTTTAAAACTTACATTAGTAATTATTGATATGGTGTTGGTATTTTTTGTATTGATTTTAGTATAGAGTTATGTTTATTGATTACTTGATTTGTTTTATGAACAATATTCATTATTTCCTTGCCATTCTCTCACTTTTTCGCACATTACAAATCCCCTCACCTTCCCAGATCCACTATTCACACCATGTTCTTAAAATTAAATTATAGTTAAATGAAAACTCAGTATTATAGCAGTTGAAGGATGGCACATGGATGAGTTACATTTGGTATGTTTTGTTATTACAATACAACTGATTGTTTGATGATTTGTTGAGAAGTAATCATGATCTACTCCCCTTCATTTTCCCACTTTTTGATCAATACAATCCCTCATATATCCTAGAACCCTTATTCACCCCCTGCTCATTGGCAAGTATTAAACGATTTTTATGGATTGGATTTCATGAGTCTGATGTGTTGTTGAGCCAAACTTTGTTTCATATTTAAAGAGATGTTATGTATGGTTTGATGAAGAAATTAGTTGCTAATAAATAATTCATACAAGAATGAGCTTCTTCAGCAGAGGTAGCCATGGCCAGAATAATAGGGGAAGAGGAAATTGGAACAGGGGCCCTAGAAGGCCAAGGTTTTCTATACATTTTGATGCAGACTCACAAGAGTTGAACTAGCTATTCCAAGCTGGAGTTTTCAACTGGATTGGACAAGGGGTGGTCCAACCTAGGCTAGAAAGGCCTCCTTTCCAATCCCCACATGTCCCTGGCATCCCAATTCCCCCTCATGTCTCGTTACAACCTGAAGTCCCTGAAAATGACAGATGGCAAGAGATTGTCCACCCGACAGTCTCCCAACATCATGGCTAGCCCAATTTGTCTTTTCCTACTCCTCGTCCACTGGTTAACCAAATTGTTCAAGATGCCCCTGCACACTCACCAATACAGTCTTCCCATGCAAGCAAGAGGTTAAAAACCGAAGCCCACCATGCACCTGATAAAGGAAAAGTTATTGTTGCCCCCTCCTCTCCCTCAAATGACTCTGCCAAATCTATTTCATCCCGCATGCATTTGAGAGATGATTGCTCTCATGTTATCAGTGAGATCATTCCTAAAGGCTCCACACAAACGAAGGAAAATTCATAGAAATGAAAGGGAGACAGTAAGAACAAGGGGAAAATTGCCTCCCATAGTGGAAAATATGGTTTTTAAGTGTTTTTATTTATTGATTGTTGAGAACAGTTGACCGCTGAAGTTTTTGGACAACACACTATTTTTGGATATGTTGGATATTATATTTTTTGGATATGGTTTCAAATATCATTGATATTAATTTTCAAATTATGAGAGTGATGATGAGAGATACAAGGAGGGATGTGTTTGATTGATTAACTAGTTGTGTTTATGTTTGTTAAGAAACTAAAGGGAGTCACAAGGGGTCCCACCTACTAGTTATTATTTATTAAAGAGCCTTATTATTATTTTATTAACTCCCCCCTAAACTAAAAGTTAGTTGAGTTTTAGTTAGCTTAACTAAAAGTGGTAGTTTAACTACTTCAACTAATTCTGATTTCTTAAAGGAAAAAAGAGGAGGAGGAACAAAGAGAGAATAGAATGGGAAAACATATTAAGGTCTACTTTGGAGTTTTATTGAGATAGTTCAATTTTCATTCATTCTTTAATTCATTGAAAACCTAATTCTCTTTTATGACAATAGGGTCCTATTGTAGACAACAAGTTTCAAGGTTGAATTACATCATTCAGATACTTGTTTTTCAGAGGTGTTGATCTATCTTTGATAGTCTGTGTAGACTTTCCTATTTGTGAATTAAATTCCATCACTGATAAAGGATATTGTGCAAATTCGAGTGGACAACAATTTGTGGCAAGTTGATCCATCTTTTACAGTTGATTTTTTAACATTTTGTCAGAAGTCCTTTTGTTTGGTTTTCATTGGGGACATCTAAGTTTGACTTTGGTCCAAACTTCCTTAGGGAATTTTGTAAAGAGAACGATTCTTTTGATAAATTGGAATGAAACAAGTGATTTTTTTTATGTCTCATATGTGCTAATTACTGACTTGGATTTTTTACTTTTGTCTCTACATTTATTTATGCATCTGTTATATTAAGAAAATTATATAAACATTGAATTTTTCAGCAATCTTTCATTTATAAAAAAAATCATCCTAAGCCCTTGTAACCAATACTTTTGCATTAAAAAACAATTTTTAAGGCTATAAACATAGGGTGATATTCTCGTCTATCTTGCTTTAGCCAAGTAAGATCTGAAAATTCTTGAGTAAGATTATTTCATATCTTTTCCTCCACATTTGTTTGGCGACCATACTAGGGAGATCTTCCATATCTCTCTGGTTGATTTTTATGCTTGATTATCATCGAACATATCTATTTTTCTGATATTGATTCTTTGATTGTTTCATTTATTAATGACTATACTTGTTGCAAGGCAGCCTAATATTGAGCCAGGTCTTCAAGATCATACCAACATTGCTTTAAACTTGTTTAACACCATTTTAGACACTGCTAATATTCGGGTTGAGCTTAATCGTTCATGGGAAGAAATTGAACAAGACATAAGTGCCCAAGAACGTTGGGAAGCTAGGCATAGACAACTTAGGAATAAACCATAACTTTATTTTTCCTTCAGCTTTGATATTCTTTTCATGTCCTTAGGCCCTCGTGCTTCTAGGAGAAGAAGAGGTTTATCACCTGAAATTAATCCTATTGTTGAAATAGGAAGAAGGAACATTGTGTTATCAACCCATCAAAGTTATCTAAGGAGAAGCTTGTCTGATTCATCCATTTCGTCTTTCTCTCCCTTACCTATTATCCACAATATGGCATCTAGTGGTGGCTTTGGTGGCACTAGAGGTGCTTATTCATCTCAATCTTCAGCTTCGTCAGTGATTGGTAGTTGTTGGCACAGGGGCAGACCCGAGGTTCAATGATACAACAACGCACCAACAAAACCATAACTATCGGCCCTTTCGACAACACCTGTGAAGCAGATGAAGTCTCACCCGAGGTAGAGGCAGGGGTGGTTGCAGAAATCCAATGTCTACAACCTTAGCTGGGACACAAATCTGTGGCTGTAACACCTTAATAGAGAACTTAGCAGTTACAGTTCACCAGTATTAAACCTGTATCTACTTCACAGATAAAACCCTAATTACAGAGCATCGTAGTATTCAACCAGATCTAATATATTCAAGCACTAAGCACATCAACATAGGCCAGATCTATCATTCATTGATATTATTAAGAACATAGCATAAATAGATCTAACTATCATTCATCTATATAAAATCACTAAGCAAGTAAACACATAAACACATCAATAAATCGCACAAAAAATAACAACACAACATGTACGTGGTTCACCCCCACCTTGGGGCTACATCCACCAACTCTTCGTCTTCTTTATTAGATTCTTTCAATATTATTACATGCACAGAGCCTCAAGATCAACTTTGCAGAGGATAGGAAATCTGCACACTCTTCGCTAGATCCTCCTTCCCTGGGTTACAACACAAAGTCTCTTCACAATCTCTTACAATTACTTGCACTTAGCTTTGCAAGTCTCACACAGTATGCATGAAGAACTTACAAATTCTTTGATCACATAGATCAATCTCTAGCACTTAGCACTACTTAACTTAGCACCCTTTACTTACATCGCCTAGATACTTATTTATACATTACAAAATCGGGCCTAAACATGGGTAAACCCATGGGCTGACATTCCCATACCTGTTACATAAGCCCAAAACCCAAAAATCCTTAAAAAGGGGCCGAGATCCTGTGATATCCGGTTCATCTTGCGCTCTACCTTCGATAGCCTCTTGAAGTCCCAAAAATAGATCTAACATGACCAAGGATCCTCAAAACTGGTCAAGGGCCAACAGGCCCCCAACACTCACATGTGACTCATCCCGAGTCACTCTGATCTGGGTATCTCTACTTCAAAAGCCTTGAGCTTGGCTCAAGCTGCTTTGACTTATTGCTGTGACACGAACTCCTGTTCAGCGGACTCTTGGATGACTGCTTCGTTGACAGGTCCCTCTAGGCATTGTTCAGCTACAGTGACGACTTGTTCCAATTCTGCTCCTCGACCTTCGATCTCTGTGAATAGTTGGCAAGCCTCATCCTGTATAGGTTGGAACCTATGAGTCACTTCCATGAGTCTTCTCTGAATATTGTGGACCTGCTGTTGGGTAGTGCGTTGCTCTTGGGATCACTTCATCCTTTCAACAACTGACAGAGGCTTTAGCTGCGCTTGTATTGTTTCTGCTTCTTGCTTCAACTCTTGGAGCTGTGACTTCAGTGCCTTCAGTTCTGGATTCTCATTGAGTCACTCATACCTCTAGGCACTATGATCACTTAGTTTCTTACATTCCATGGAAAGGGCCTTTATTCTCCCAACTACGCTTTGGGCAGTTGCTTCTCTTTGATCCCTTACATCCTGCGGAGTGTCGAGCACCATGCGGAGCTCTAAGTCTGCTATTATTTGTTGTAGTTGTTGGATAACTTCCATGAGCTTCTCTACTTGATGCTCGAATTGATCTTCTGCCTTTGGCTCTAATCCTGTCACAGAGCAGAGTACTCTGTTGACTGCTTCTTTCACTTTGAGTTGCTTTGCGAGCAACTGTTCTTTTTCTTAATGAATATGTGCTTTCTCTTCTTCAAACTTTGTCTGGAGAGAAACCTTCTCCTGCTCTGCAAATCTGTGTTGTTCTACAAGTACTCCTTGCACTTGCTTCAAGGCCTGGGTGGCTTGTTCTCTTTCTTCTTGTGCACGACGAAGGTGAGCTTCGGTCGCATCAACTAGTCAATGGAGTTGGGCTGGCTCATCTCCCAACTCTGGTGCTCCCGATGGCAGGGGCGCAGTGGACACTGCACGACTGGACCGAAGGGCCTGTTGTACCCCTTGGAGTTCGACCTCAATTCTATCGTACATCTACTCCTACTTGGCTTCTTGTTTCTGCAAGATTTCCTGCGAGGTGTCGTTTACAATTGCGATGATGAAGTCAAAATCATCGATAATGAGCATAGTCTACATCTTGGTCAAAGTGGCTCTGGATTTCTTCTGGGAAGAGGGTTTCAGGGGAGAAACCTTCCTCTTCTTCAAAGGATCAGCCTCATCTCTAGGCCGCGTTACTTCACCTTGCTTCTACTCATCTTCTTTGCCATTTATCTCTTCTACTTCATCATTACCCCCTTGGCCAGGTGATACCGAAGAAGTCTTTTCTGAGGCAATGCTTAAGTCTTGGAATTCTTCGGTCTTCTTCCTTCTGCTGGTTCTGGGTGTGTCATGTTCTTTGTGAGTGACCTCCGGGCTGTCAAGTTTGGGGTCAGACATCTCTGTAGGGTCGGCGGGGATAAGGAGGTCTGCTGACCAGTCCTCAGTGATCTCCTCGAGGTCCTCTTCCGTGAGCTTGTAGTATGACTGAAGCTCCTCCTTATGTTCATCTGCTCACACAGTAATATAGATGAAGTTTCGATCTATGTGGAACTTCATGAGGGTTCAGAACCTCTATAGGGTGTTTGATGTCATGCGGGGTTCAGCTTCGATTACCCTCTTCAGCTGGAGATAATATGTGTGAAAAACTGCGTTCGACTGCCACTGTTTTCCCATATCACTCGAGTACCAGAGCGTGGTGAACTTCAAAGCAAGCGGCTCAAATGGATCATTATTTGGGAAGTTTGCACCTTCTGACATATCCCAAGAAACAAACATGATGAGGATTAGGAGCCAACTAAATTGGAACTCGTAGCCCTGATCCTGTGCTTCCCGACAATCTAATTCCAACTGATTAAATAGGTACTTCACCCAGTTCATTTGTAGGCCTTCCACACATTTCCCCGCGAGGTCAACGACAAAGCATGTGACCTATGTGGGTCTATTCTTCCTTAGTTGATTTCCTATAATTAATTGGCATGATAGGCACACTGCGCCATTCTGGATGGAAGCTACCTTGTAGCCTTGCATCCCCTTCTCAACATCATCGTATGTATCCTTGATCTTCTATGCTAACACATGATCTATGGATTTCCCTGGATAGAAGTCCTGTGGATCAGGTCCTTGCATACTCAATCTGGTGATCTTATGGATCAACATCAGATCGACTGTGATACGACAGTCTATCCATAAGTAGCTGCCATGGTAACATGAAAGTAGGATCTTGACACAGGCGTTGACTTCCTGGTGCCTTCCAAAGTGTGGGATTTTTATTACATTCAGCAGGGTGGACTGCGCGAGGTTCATTGTCCATGGCTGGGGGATAATTTTTGAGTTCTTCCCCTTTGTCCTGGTCAAGTATTTATACGGGGCGAGCATAATATGGTTCTTGTGATCTCCTAGTTTGAAGCCGTTGAAATTCAACGTTGTGATATTGTCCTGCTGTGCTCAAACTGCGCGTATCCCCTTCAAGAGGTACATAATAATCATGGTGTACTTGAAATATCTTGGCACATTATAAAGACTCACCGCATCGGCCAGAGGTGGGATGTAGTCAGGAAATATCGTTGGGATCAGCTTCGCATTTTCTAGGTCATCTCTGTGATTGGTTCTCTTTTCCACTGATGGTCGAGATGGTCCGGATCCACGAGCAGTCAACGAAGAGGCTTGCACTCCTCTCGTCAACGACGCTTGCACACCCACAGACATTACCCTTTCAGAAATTACTCTTTCAGTCATGAGGTCGATGAGTACCTCCTTCACAGACTCTTCGACTGCACTAATTTCTTCGGCCATACAAGCTCGTGGTTGAATATATTGAGTTTGAAGAGTGACTACTCAATGCAACGGGATAGATGGTGATAGTGCGATGATCACCGTGAGAAAGAAACTAATATGAGGGATCAGATAATCATGGTTGGAAAAAGTGTTATCGGTGCAAGGCTCGACCGAATAAATAGATAACGAGGCAATGGATCTCTCCAACGCGCGAGAAGCCTTCAAAATGCAGTTATGTCCGTTATGGCACAGTCCCAATAGTCTGATAGAGATATGTCTGACCATAAATGTCATTCTACCCGTTCAGGTTGTCAGTCTAATAGTTATACTATTCCCAACAGCTATATTGCTTCGCCATGGTGAAGTGCCATGTGACACTGTTCTAATATACTGACGAAGTTCTAGTTTTGCAAAGTTTCCCTCTGCGAAGTTCCTTCTGGAACCTTCTGTAATTTTTCAATTTTGGCTCTCTTCTTACCTAGTTTTCTATCCTTTCTCCCAGTGAGCTTCGTCTCGGTATTCCTCTTTCCATTCTAATTCTTATCTTCTCTTGGCATAGTGACTTCGTACTATTGAGATTCTTTCCTAGGATTCAAGGGTAATACTTCTTCTTTATCTGGGGTAGGTGCTTCAGTCTTCTGGGAGTCTTCTTGTGTTCTTGCAATTTTGACATCCAAGTCTCGGGTTTTAAATAGCTTCAATATGTTCTCCTATTCTTCAATCAAGTGTGTGATCCTCCTAGTCATGAAATATTTCAATTCTTGCTTATTCTGCTCTAAGACTTCTTCTTCTTTCCTTCTGGCCTGATCCCTTTCAATCTAAGGTTTTCCGAGTAATATAGCAAATGGGGTGATGTTCTCAATAAATTTAACAACTTAAAATTCTTCCTCTGTCGAAGTTCCATGGGCACTCATAGATATCTGGGTGAGCTTTCCACATAGGTTTATAAGCTTTCCTCTAAATAATCCTATTCCTCCCAATGAAGTAATCATAGCATGATTTTCTAAAGTTTCCCAAGTTCTTTCTGTCATAATATTCACCTGTGTTTCTTCATCCAGAACACAGTCAATGTCAAAGTCTCCTATTCTTGCTTCTATGCACTCTTTTTCTTTGAATATCTTTGATAAGTTGATATGTCGGTGATCATTCAGGGTTTATTTCATTTGCGATAATACAGTCTCTGATTCTTTCTAGGGTTTTTCCATGGTCTTAGTTGCTTGACCTTTCTCATGGTCTTCTTGTCTCATATTCATTTTTTCAAGCTTAGCAATCATTCTAGGGAAATCTAAAACTTCATGGTTCATATATTTACAACAAAGACAACTAGATATTCTACCAGGACATTCCTTAGTCAGATGTCCCAAACTTCTGCAACTATAACAAAGGGTTAATCTTCATTTTATTTTAAATGATCCCCAACCTTTCCTTTACTGCGCACTAGGATCATAGTAGCTAACCTGCAAAAAATTCTTTCTAGGATCCTGCATCCATTGGTTAGTCCAAACATTCTTTCTATGCATAGGTATAACATATCTTTCACTATTCTTATCAGATATACTCATATAAAATATTCTTTCATTTAGTTGTGCCCTACTTTTCAATCTAGGACAAAATTTATCAAACATACCTAGATCCATACTTTTGAAACAAAAATTTCCACTTATCTTACCTTTAACAAAGCACAGGGCTTGCATATATTACCTCTTTCCTTCAGATCAGCCTTCTTTTCTTAGCACAAAGCTTCATAGGTTAAGTATAATGCTGCGCACTAGTGAAACAGATCTACGCATGGAGATTTCATAGTTCCAGGTCAGATCTTCGCACACATATCCTCTTTCCTTAGTTCCCAACAATCATAGTTTCAGGTCCCGACAACAAAACCAGTTGTTGGCACAGGGGCAGACCCGGGGTTAAACGCTACAACAACGCACCAACAAAACCCTAACTATCGGCCCTTTCAGCAACACCTGCGAAGAAAATGAAGTCTCACCTGAGGTAGAGGCAGGGGTGGTTGTAGGATTCCATTGTCTATAACCTTACCTGGGACACAGATCTATGACTGTAACACCTTAACATAACACTTAGTAATTATAGTTCACCAGTATTAAACCAGTATCTACTTCACAGATAAAACCCTAATTACAGAGCATCGCAGTATTCAACCAGATCTACTATATTCAAGCACTAAGCACATCCACATAGGCCAGATCTAGCATTCATCCATATTATTAAGCACATAGCATCAATAGATCTAACTATAATTCATCTATATCAAAGAACTAAGAAAGTAAACACATAAACACATCAATACATCACACAACACATAGCAACACAACATGTATGTGGTTCACCCCCACCCTGGGGCTACGTCCACCAACTCTTCATCTTCTTTATTAGCTTCTTTCAATCTTCTTACATGCATAGAGCCTCAAGATTAGCTTTGCAGAGGACAGGAAATCTGCGCACTCTTCGCTAGATCCTCCTTCCCTGGTTTACAACACAAAGTCTCTTCACAATCTCTTACAATTACTTTCACTTAGCTCTGCAAGTCTCACACAATATGCACGAAGCACTTACAACTTCTTTGATCACATAGATCGATCTCTAGCACTTAGCACTACTTAACTTAGCACCCTTTACTTACATCGCCTAGCTACTTATTTATACATTACAAAATCGAGCCTAAAAATGGGTAAACCCATGGGTCAACATTCCCATACCCGTTACATAATCCCAAAACCCGAAAATCCCTAAAAAGGGGCTGAGATCCTGTGATCTCCACCTTTGATAGCCTGTCGAAGTCCCAAAAATAGGTCTAACATGAACAAGGATCCTCAAAACTTGGTCAAGGGCCAACAATAGCTTGTATAGTCACCAAGACCCTGTCCAATCTACCACAAACCCCACCAAAGTCATTAAAAAGTATGGGATTTTTCAGTTTGAAGAAGATGCTACAACCACACCATGGCATGTTTCGTCTCCTCTTAACATGGCACCTGCTACTTGTCCACTTCCTAAATTCAAAGAGCATCTCCCTAGGTTTTCAAGGAATAACATTGTCACTACGAATGAACACTTGGTGGCATTTTCTAATGCCTATAGAGCATAGGAGCCAATGACAACGATACTTTTATGCGCTTATTTGTCAATTCCCTTGAAGGGAAGGTTGCGAACAATTTATTCGATTCCCTCCTAAGATTTTATCTACTTGGGAAGAGTTAGTCTATTGGTTCAAATCCACTTATGGGAAATCCAAAATCCCAGCCGAGCAGTTACGGGAATAGAATAACATTGCTTATAAGGATAGTGAGACTATCAAGTCCTTCAACTTGCATTTCACCAAGTTATAGAATCAAATCCCTGAACTCATTCGACCTTAGAACCAATCCACTTTCATGCATTATTATAATGCATTAACTTCCCCCTACCATCATAGGCTTGAGGAAAAGGCCATTGATAATCTCGGTTCTGCTCTGCATACTTGTTTAGAGTATGAAGAACAACTTGAAAGAACATGTCTTCCTAAGGGAGATTTAGTTAAACAGATAGACATGTCCTCCCTCTTACATCTTGTACAAGACATGAATAATCGTATGATAGTATATGAGCGAAAGGGAAATGTCTCCCCTCTTACCCCTGGAGCTTCATCCTCTTCTAGACCCAAATGAAAACAATTTTCATCCTAAAGCTATCATGCCTCGTAGTTGGTGTAACTTTTGTGAGGAACACCATGAGGAAAGTGCATGTGAGGTAAAGAAGAGTGCCAGAGATAAAATATTTGGTAAAAGACTTGAAACTACCATCGTTGTTCTAGACTTTACAGAGCCAGAAGATTTCATGATCATCAATACTAGGATTAAATCATATGCTCCCAAAGGAAAATATGATCCTCCCCACAATTCTTCTAGCCCAAGATCATCCTCACTAGCTGTTACTTTTCAGGTTCCTAAGGCTCCAGATAGTCAAGGAACTACCTCCTCTCTCCCCTCTTCCAAATACAATATTCTAAATCAGTTGGCCAACATTAAAGCATATGCAACCCTTCTGGGCATGGTTGTCGTCCCTGAACAACAGAAGCATCTAAAACAATTCATGGAAGGAAAAGCTTTTGTTGTAGCCAACCTCTCTAAAGAGGTAGATGAAGAGGACCCGTCTGTAAATAAAGTAGGTGTACATAACTTTAGATACCCTATAAAAAATCCCCTATTTTATATTTTTGTAAATATTATGGATAAGTTTTCCCATTGTTGCCTCATTGATGGCGGTTCGGGCCCAAGTGTAATGTCAAATATTATTATGGAAGATCTAGGTTTGTCTTGTACAAATGAAAACACCAGAAGCATGCTCTCTTATAATAGTCTAAAACAAACGGTAATAGGTGAAATCAAGGACGTGACCTTGGTTTTGTGTGCAAACCCTGAAATAAGGACAACCCTTAATATTCAGGTAATCGATATGCCAGTAAGTAACTACTCGATCATCTTAGGAAGAGATTGGAAAGCTTTGATGGATGGATACCTCTCACTTGATGGGACACACTTATCTATTCCTCGGAATGGTAAAAACATCATAGTCCTTAGAGAGGGAAGGATTTCACCTTACATAGAAATTGTTCCATAGACGAATGTGAATTATATTGAAGGGGACCTAGGAGTGTATTCTATCTTTGTCGAGGAGGATAACACTCCCTTGGAACAAATCGACTTAGATGACGATATGTGGCATATGCACTTTGATGGTTCATGCTCCAATGAAGGAAACGGGGTTGGTATTATCTTGTACTCTCTTGTGGGGAAAATTCATAACTTTTCTTATAGGTTAGAGTTTGATTTCACAAACAATGTCATTGAATTCAAATATTTACTATTAAGCATTGAAAACGCCTATAATCTGGGTTGTGGTCACCTTACAGTTTTTGGGGATTCCAGGCTTGTTGTGAAACTTGTACGTAAGATATACTCTCCTAGAAACAAGTTGATGAAACGCTACACCCAAACTGTTTGGGCACTTATCTCGAACCTACTATCTTTCAACATTACTCATGTTAAGAGGGAATTGAACTCAATGGTTGATCGATTATCTTTTTTCCCAGGCTCTCCTAATCGACAAATTCTGCCACAAAGACCTGATTGTACTTTTCAATCTCTATATCTCCCACATATCCCTAACAATATAGAATCATGGCAGGTCTTCCCTAGTGATGAGAACATCTGTGCTTTCATTCAAAATGAACCTTATAAGCCTAATGAAATTATATCAATGGAAGATAACAAGATTCCTAAGGGCTTGACTCATCTAGAGATTTTATTTTCATCGAGTGATGTAGGAAACAAAGAGAAACACAAAGAAGAGGAGTCTAAAAGGAAGGTGGGTGAAACCATTTCCTTGAACATTGGAATGACCGAGTCTCCAAATAATGTTAAAATAGGTGCCCAATGTTGTGATGAATAAAAATTGAAATTTTCCAGACTGCTTGGTGAATTTCAAGATGTTTTTTCTTGGTCTTATGAGGATATTCATGGTTTTGATCCCACTCTTATACAACATGCCATTCCTATCAAGGAGGGCATAAAACCAGTTAGGCAAAAACAAAGACCTATAAACCCTACACTGGAAGAAACTATCGAAAGGAGTTGGAAAAACTCTTGAAGTCTGGGATTATCTTTCCAGTTAAGTATTCATAATGGATTTCTAATTTGGTTCCCGTTCGGAAAACAACTAGTCAAATCAAACTATGCGTAGATTTTCGTGCATTAAATCGGGCTAGCATAAAAGATCACTTTCCTCTCCCTAATATGGAAATGATTTTGCAACAAGTTGCAGGGTCATAGATGATGTGATTACTTGACGGTTTCTATGGTTACAATCAAATCAAGGTAAAAAGGGAAGACAAATATAAAACCACCTTTATTACTCGTTGGGGAACTTTTGATTATGAGTGTATGCCTTTTGGATTATCCAATGCAGGTGCCACTTTTCAAAGAGATATGAAAAAAGATTTTGACGATTTGATCGACAATATTATTCAGATCTATCTTGATGACTTAACTGTGTACTCTAAGAATTGATCAGATAATTTTGGTTATCTTAACAAATTTCTCTTGCAATGTAGGAAATTTGACATTTCTCTAAATCCTTCTAAGTCTATTTTTGGTGTTACCAAGGGAAAGATCCTTGGACACATTGTCTCTGATTTAGGAATAAACATTGATCCTGAAAGGATTGTTGCTATCCTAAATCTGCATGCTTCCACTTCCAAGAAGGAGGTTCAAGATTTTATGGGGGTTATTAACTTTTTCCATAGGTTTGTTCCTGATTTTGTTGTAATGTTCAAACCAATTCATAATCTGATTAAGCAAGATCGTTCCTTCTCTTGGACAGATGATGTCGAAGATGCTTTTGTAGGGATTAAGAAAGCAATCATCTCCGCATTGGTTTTGGTGAAGCTGGATTTTGAGAAAGAATTTATGATATACACTAATGCCACATAGGAAGCAGTTTCTGCCATCCTCATGCAAGGTGATGACCAAGGTAACGGAAAATCAGTGGCTTACATGAGTCAAAGCTTGTTTGATGATGAATTTAAATATTCTTTTATTAAAAAACATTTTTTCTCTCTTGTTAAAGCTGTTGAAAAATTTCTCCACTTCATCTTAGGTAAGCATACGTTGGTAAAAGTCCCTTTACCTTCTGTTAAGTTTTTTCTCTCATAGATTTATCTTTCAGGGAAGCTTTCACATTGGCTTACCAATATCTAGGAGCATGATTTAACTATCATGACTTCTACCACCATCAAGGGATGTCACTTAGCACTTCACTTAGATCAACATGCATAAACTACTGAAGCAATTGATGAACATGATAGTTCCCTATCAACATTGTTCTACATTGATAATCAAATCCTTCCTGTGTCTGAACATCCTTGGTATAAGAATTTGGTTTACTATTTTCAAAGCCAAAGATGTCCAGATAACTTAGACACTCATCAAAGAAGAAGGCTATGTCTTGATAATGCTAGATACACCATTATAGGAGACTTCTTGTTTAGAAGATCTGTTGATGGTATGTTGTTTCGCTGTGTAAATAATGAGGAAGCACAAAAACTGTTGCAAGAAACTCATGGTTCTTCAAATTTTGTTATTCACGTAGGAGGTCATTTTTCTGCGAAAACCACTGCTTTTAATATTACTATAAAAGGATACTATTGGCCTTCAATCTTTTGTGACTCTTATGTTTTTTCGAGATCTTGTGACAAGTGCCATAAATTTGCTGGGAAAGAATGCCTTTCATCCATTTTGTTGCAACCTGTCCTCCCAGACTTTCCTTTTTCAAAGTGGCGATTGGATTTTATTGGTTATATTAGTCCTCCTTCTTCAGCAGGACAAGTCTTTATTTTGACAACCACAGAATATTTTACAAAATGGGTTGAATCTGTCCCGCTTAAACATTCAACAGATGACCAGGTGATTCCTTTCCTTGAAAATAATATCTTTTCCATATTTGGTCTTCCTTTGGAAATTATTATAAACAATGGTCCTGCTTTTATTTCCGCTAAGCTGACCCATTTTTTAGCTAATTTGGGAGTTAAACATTTCACCTCATCATCTTATTACCCCTAAGGAAATGGGTAGGCCGAGTCTACTAACAAAAATATGGTGAGAATCGTCAAAAGGCTCATCGAAGATAAGCCTCGTCAATGCTACACTCTCCTCACTTACGCCCTTTGGGCAGATCGAACCACCACCAAGGTGAGCACTGGTTGCACTCCTTTTCAGCTTGTTTATGGTCAAGAGTCCATTCTTCCCATTGAGCTGGAACTTTCCTCCTTAAGGTTAATGTTACATGTTGAAAAATTAAATTCTTTTGATGTTTCACAAAGGATGAATGCACTCCTGGATTTAGAGGAGCAAAGGACGTTTGCTTTGGGTAATATAAAAAGGAGACAATAGACTATTAATAAGTATTTCAACAAGAGTGTCAAAACTGTCAAGTCAATGAGAAAGTATTGTTGTGGGATTCAGCTCATGCTGATAAGGAAAGATGATCAGATGTTTCAAAGTTTCACAATTTATGGTTGGTTCCTTTCAAGATCGCTTTTGTCCTGGGTGCAAACTCTTACATTCTAAAGGATTTACAAGAGTGATTATTTTCCTACAGATTAACAGTTCTCACTTAAAACACTACGTGGAAGCAACTTGAAGAGTTTAACGTTGTTTGGATTGTTATGTATATTAGTATTTCAGTTCTTCTTTCATTTTAGTAGTTTTCATTTCTTCTATTTCATTTCTTCTTTTAAAATAGTTTTCAATTCTGCTTTCATTTTAGTAGTTTTCTTTCTGTTGTTTACATTTATGTCATTCAATTTTTGTTGTTTTCAATTTTGTAGTTTCATTTCTGTTATGATATTTATCGCTTTAGTTCTTTTGATTTCAATTTTTGTCAAGAATAAAATATTGGATCAGTTATTCCACAGCGACACTCTTGCAAGTATTGTTAGTCAATAACAATCAATCTTACACAGTTGTTATGATGTTCCCCCTGAAGGAATCATTGAATTTGATATCTGCTTTCACTATTGTTTTATGAGATATTTGGTTACATCTCGCTTCTGCTTTCCATTTCTTCATCCATTTTGACATTCAAAAGAGAAAGTCCAGAAAAATTTTCTCCTTGAAGTCAAGAGCAAATTCTAGTTGAATGATTATTCTTACAGGGATAAACCCCCTCATACTTAACACTGTCCATGAGTTATTCCCAAATTTCCATTCATTTTTCCATTAAATCCACTCACTTCTTGTGTGTTTTCTTTAAATCCTTAAAAGGAAAGAAATTAAAGACCAAGCATTTTCTTAACAGGACTGTTGAATGGAAAATTGTTTCGATTATGAATTTGATTGCACAGACTATTCTAATTGAGAATTTTTGAGGAATTTAAATGTTGGAACAATGAGCAGTGTGATACATAGTAATTATTGATATGGTGTTGGTATTTTTTGTATTGGGTTTAGTACAGAGTTATGTTTATTGATTACTTGATTTGTTTTATGAACAATATTCGTTATTTCCCTGCCATTCTCTCACTTTTCCACACATTACAAATCCCCTCACCTTCCCAGATCCACTATTCACGCCCTGATCTTAAAATTAAATTATAGTTAAATGAAAGCTCTTTATTATAGAAGTTGAAGGATGGCACAAGGATGAGTTACAGTTGGTATGTTTTATTATTACAATATAGTTGAATGTTTTATGATTTGTTGAGCAGTAATCATGATCTACTCCCCTTCATCTTACCACTTTTCACTTGATACAATCCCTCATATATCCCAGAACCCTTATTCACCCCCTACTCATTGACAAGTATTAAACGATTTTTATGGATTGGATTGCATGAGTCTGATGTGTTGTTGAGCCAAACTTTGTTTCATATTTAAAGAGATGCCATGGATGGTTTGATGAATAAAGTAGTTGCTAATAAATAATGCATACAGGAATGAGCTTCTTCGGCAGAGGTATCCATTGCAAAAATAATAGGGGAAGAGGAAATTGGAACAAGGGCCCTAGAAGGCCGAGGTTTTCTATACATTTTGATGCAGACTCACAAGAGTTGAACCAACTATTCCAAGATGGATTTTTCAACTGGGTTTGACAAGGGGTGGTCCAAACTAGGCCAGAAAGGCCTCCTTTCCAAGCCCCACATGTCCCTGGTATCCCAATTCCCCCTCATGTCTCATTACAACTTGAAGTCCCTGAAAATGATGGATGGAAAGAGATTTTCCACCCGATAGTCTCCCAACATCGCGACTGACCAATTTGTCTCTACCTACTCCTCCTCCACCCATTAACCAAATTGTTCAAGCTGCCCCTGCACACTCACCAGTACAGTCTTCCCACGCAAGCAAGAGGTTAAAAACTGAATCCCACCATGCACCTGATAAAGGAAAATATAATGTTTCCCCCTATTCTCCCTCAAATGACTCTGCCAAATCCGTTTCATCCCACATGCATTTGAGAGATGATTGCTCTCATGTTATCAGTGAGATCAGGCCTAAAGGCTCCACACAACCTAAGGAAAATTCAGAGAAATCAAAGGGAGACAATAGAAACAAGGGGAAAATTACCTCCCAGATTGGAAAAATGGTTTTTAAGTGTTTTTATTTATTGATTGTTGAGAAAAGTTGACTGTTGAAGTTTTTGGACAACACACTATTTTTGGATATGTTGGATATTATATTTTTTGGATATGGTTTCAAATATCATTGATATTAATTTTCAAATTATGAGAGTGATGATGGGAGCCACAAGGAGGGATGTGTTTGATTTATTAGCTAGTTTTGTTTATGTTTGTTAAGAAACTAAAGGGAGTCACAAGGGGTCCCACCTACGAGCTATTATTTATTAAAGAACCTTATTATTATTTTATTAATTCCCCCCTAAACTAAAAGTTAGTTGAGTTTTAGTTAACTTAACTAAAAGAGGTAGTTTAACTACTTCAACTAATTTTGATTGCTTAAAGGAAAAAAGAGAAGGAGGAACAAAGAGAGAATAAAAGGAGAAAGCATACTAAGGTCCGCTCTAGAGTATTATTGAGATATTTCAGTTTTCATTCATTCTTTAATTCATTGAAAGCCTAATTCTCTTTTATGACAGCAGGGTCCTATTGTAGACAACAAGATTCAAAGATGAATTACATCATTCAGACACTTGTTTTTCAGAGGTGTTGATATATCTTTGATAATCTGTGTAGACTTGTCTATTTGTGAATTAAATTTCATGACTGATAAAGGATATTGTGCATATTCGAGTGGGAAACAATTTGTGGCAAGCTGATCAAGCTTTTACAATTCATTTTTTTACTTTCTGTCAGAAGTCCTTTGGTATGGTTTTCATTGGGGACATATAAGTTTGACTTTGGTCCAAACTTCCTCAGGGAATTTTGTAAAGAGAATGATTCTTTTGATAAATTGGAATGAAATAAGCGATTTATTTATGTCTCACTTGTGCTAATTATTGACTTGGTTTTTTTACTTATGTCTTTACATTTATTTATGGATCTGTTATATTCACAAAATTACATAAACGTTGAATTTTTCAGCAATCTTTCATTTAAGCATAGAGGGGCTTCTGCAGTGCAACATATTAGATATTATTTAAACATAGAGGGGTTTCCGCAATGCTAAGTGGACTATTCAAATCATGAGAATTATTGGCCAGTTGCGACTAATACTCATGGATATGGGTCATAGATTAATGACTTACACTACGCAGTTAATCCCGAAAATAATATCTAATATGTTGCACTGCATAAGGCCCTCTATGCTTAAATAATAAGAGTGAAAGGATCTCTAAATGGATAGTTCATAAGGCACAATACTTGCTAAGGTTTTGCAAATGGGGTAGCAAGCTAAGTGGGCTTGACTGTGGGGAAACCTTCACAGTTAAGCGCGCTTGAGGCAGAGGCGTCTTGGGATGGGTGACCACCTGGGAAGTCCTGGTTACCAGGTGCAAGCCCCATAAGTGATGATTGATGCTATGTGATTCATTTCGTTGGTTTCAATCCCATTTCTTTACCCCTGTGATCATCACCTGATGCA
Source organism: Picea sitchensis (assembly GCA_010110895.2). NCBI lineage: Eukaryota > Viridiplantae > Streptophyta > Pinopsida > Pinales > Pinaceae > Picea > Picea sitchensis. Next base: position 63,025 of record SNQJ01S0055699.1, read on the forward strand.
ATGAGTGCTAAGTGGACTATTCAAATCATGATAATTATTGGTGAGTTGCAACTAATACTCATGGATATGGGTCATAGATTAATGACTTACACTACGCAGTTAATCCCAAAAATAATATCTAATATGTTGCGTTGCGGAAGCCCCTCTATGCTTAAATAATAAGAGTGAATGGAGCTCTAACTGGATAGTTCATAAGGCACAATACTTGGTAAGGATTTACAAATGGGGTAGCAATCTAAGTGGGCTTGATTGTGGGGAAATATCCACAGTTAAGCACGCTTGAGCCAAAGGAATCTTGGGATGGGTGACCACCTGGGAAGTCCTGGTTACCGTGTGCAAGCCCCGGAAGTGATGATTGATGCTATGTGATTCATTTCGTTGGTTTCAATCCCATTTCTTCACCCCTGTGA
>SNQJ01S0055699.1:70203-93400 GCA_010110895.2 Picea sitchensis
CTTCCTTTCATACTGCAAAAAAATGACACCATTTATGGCACTCTATGGATACCACCCTACTTCCATCATTTCTTCTCTAAAATAAAAATCTAAGGTTCAGGCAGTGGAAGATCACATCGAGCATCAACAACAAGTTCTCCAAATATTATAGCACAACCTGACCATGGCACAAAATTTCATGAAACAACAAGCAGATCAACATCATAGTGAAAGAAGTTTTCAAGTAGGGGATTGAGTGTTCTTAAGACTACAACCATACAAAGAGATATCCCTCAAGCAAGCCAAGATGGATAATAAATTATCACTAAAGTACTATGGCCCTTATAAGGTGTTGCAAAAGATTGGTACTATGGCATACAAAGTGGAGTTGCCTGCATCTTCATGAGTACACCTAGTCTTCCATTTTTCATGCTTAAAGAAGGTTATAGGTGACAAGATCCCAGTTCAAACTATATTTCTAGAAATTGGCGAGGAAGGAAAAATCTTATAGGAGTCCGAAAACATCACCGACATAAGAATTCACTAGTTGAGGAATAGATCCATTTCAGAGTATCTCATTAAATGGAGGAAACTACTGGCTAAAGATTCCACTTGGGAAGATGATTCTTTTATACAGAAGAATCCAGAGTTACTCAAGCGTTGCAGACAACACTTTTCTCAAGGGGAGGGGCATGTTAAGCCCTAAATAATGGCTCATTACCCATTAATTGGGGCATATTTGTTATAACTCTAATTTGCACTAGATATGCTTACCTGGCATCAGGCCATCTCATTTTACATCTTTTTCCAAGCCACTACTGAACAACTTCTTAAAAACACGTTTTTTTGAAGGCATACATGCCCTGCTCCACTACTGCACGCGTTTATATGCTAGCTAACCCACTAGAACCCGTGTATACCTAAAAAAGCACGAAAGATTGAAAGTGCAAACAGAACACACAATATCAGCTAGATTACCTAAGCCATTTGACTTCCCATAGTCGGCCACTCGACCAAATACCTAGCCCTTTCTAGCCTATAAAATAAGGGGTAGGGGTCCTATTTGGAAGAGGGGGGAAATAATATTAAAGAAACTCTACCCGATTTAGCATTCCCCTTGCCCAAACCTTTTGCAACCACTGTGTGAAGAGAATCACATACGAAAGTAGTTGGAGCACAATTGAAGAGAAGCCCAGGACCAGATTCGAGGAGCAGTGGTCAATCTCACTATTGTAAGTTACTCTTGTGAGATTAATAAAAAGAAGTACTTTTCCTGTCTTGCCATATGAGGATTTTAATGCTCAAATTTGATTATATTTTGATAGAATCTCTAACCCATTAGTTCATAGATCATATGAATTTTTGGAGTTCTTTGTTTGTCCATTTGTGAATGTAGGTCAACTTTGGGAGGAGACTTGCAGTCAAGGAGCGACCGATCTTTAAAGGATCGACATCAAACACATAAACTAAGGTATAGTAACTTGATCTTTTTAACTTTGTATTTACACATGAATAATGGGGTTTATGATTGGGATGATGGTAAGAAGTAGGAGACTTTAGGTCATTTCTGCATGCATTACAAAACCCTTAATGCTAGTCTATAGGGGGATTTTTCACTCACAACAGAATTGGCGACCATACTGGGGATATCTCTAGGGTTTTTGGGGATACTTTTTGGGTTTTAAAAATTGGTTTTATTACCTTTTTTCTCAGTTTCTGCAAGAGTCTGAGCTAGTAGAGATTCTGGTCTTCCATACCAGTACTCCCTGCTTTCTCCACTTGACTATTTTTTCTTTTCCAGGAAGTTACAGAGGTATACATAGCCTATAGAAGGCCTACACGCGTATACATGCACCCTAACTTCACACAACCCACATACATATGTTGGCTGCTGAAGGATCAATAGCGTGTCCGAGTCCATAAAATATTTTTTGTAAAAAAAAGAGCCAGTCATCCTCTTCCCTGTTAGAAGTGATCATTCTCAGAGGTTTTCTGAATCTACTTCTGGTCTCTGTTGTTGCAGTCTGTAGCCTAGGAATAACCTCAGATTAGCTTTGTTTTATCAAGTTTCCTTGCATTTTTTTTTTCTGTCAAAGTAAGTTTTTGTGTCTTCAAGGGATTCTGGTTCTTAATACCAGTAGTCCCTACCAATACTTGATTTCTTGTTTTCAATTGTTTGAGGAGTTGCAGAGGTACACGAGGCCTGTAGTGGGCCTACACACATGCATACGCGCCCTGACCTTACATAACCCGTTTACATACACTTGCTGTTGAACTGTCAGTAGCGCACCTGTTGAGATTTTTTTTTTTTTTCAGAAGAGGCAGTCATCCTCTTCCCTATCAAGAGTCACACCTATCAGGGATTTTTATTGATTTAGTTTGGGTCTCTGTCATAGCAGTTTGTAGCTTAGCTATGATTACAACATAGCTTCCTTTTTCATTAAAAATTTTCCTCAGTTTTTCTGTAATAGGGTTTTTAGACAAGTTTGAGAGAATGTTTCAATCAACTTACGTGTTATTGTCAGTAACTCTTTGTGATCTGCGCTTAGGCCAGAATTCATTTCTTGGTCTTTACTTGTCGTCATTTTTCCCCTTTTTCTTTTTAAGCATTAAACAATAAAAAAAATCTCTTATTACTTGGTTTGGTTAAGTAGTTGGTTGTTTGCATTAATCATCAGGAAAAAGATTTCTCTCGTAAAATCTTGGCTGATTGACTTAGGACAATAAGTAGCTCGTAGTTGAGTGAAATCTTGTTTTGATGTTTTCAATTAAAAGATCTTTAAAAAGAAAAAAAGTTTGAAAAGTTGGTTAAAGAGTTTGAATGTACAAATTTGAATTTGTGAAGAAGTAATTTTTTTTTTCAGTTTCATTATATGCTCTTTTATTTCATCTCTAAAAAACATCGTTGGTTTCACTTTCGTTGCCTTTGACTTAAGACAACCACTAAAATTAACGATTAATTAAAATCAACTAGACTTTATGTGTGTAGGGTCCATCAACTAGTCTAGGCTAGAGCCTTGACTTAGGATTGGAGAGGAAACTCTTCAAGGCTGCAAAAGAAAACATAAGAGTCTGTGCTAGGGAGTGATAAAAGTCCAGTATCATGAAAGTTATCTGAGACCCCCCTCTAACATAGGGGATAAACATGAGGTCGTGTGCAGAAAGGTAGCGGAGATAACCCCTCCAAAGCTGGACCAAGCATAGTGGGGAACACATATAGAGGGATTATCTTGGGATTCCGTTGATCGCATTTTCCATGGAGCTTCGTGGGTCTCGAATCCGTTCGAGGTCCTCATTCGTCTTCCGGAACACTTTCTTTCGACACCCTTGATAGGTTTCAGGCTTGATACCCTGCTCATTGTGGTCCACCCGACTGTCGACTGTACTCGCTTGGCGACTGTTTGTGTGCTAGAAACCTAGTTGCCTATCATTTTAGTGACTTACACAGGTGACTGCGAGGGTATACCGTGGTACCTAGGACAGAGATCGGGCCATGCTTTGCAGAGTATATCTAGAGAGTGCTTATGTATTCGAGTTGCACTTGCACCAGTAAGTTGCTCTAGTGTTGGTTGTTGTAACTGTTCTTCCAACTAGCTAGTGACTTCTTGTTTTATCTCATAGGTAATTTTTTTAGTGCATGTTGGTTTTCAAATGATTATAGATATCCCTAGTGTGTTTTTGATATTCTCACACAGTGGAGGATCAGGAGTTTCGCCGGTCGTGAAGGATTTTGGTCCTGCCGCCGGTTGACCTCGAACCCCCCCCCACCACCACTAAGGTGAAAACTAGACCAACAAGGGTCTTTTAAGACAACCGGGTTACAGGAAACTGTGCCCATCCCATTTTTGAGAGGAGAACATTTGATTCTGGAAAAACCAATCATAGTGTCTCAAGCATCAATGGCAGCGAACGCTGCTACTTCTTCAGGGGATACTCATATTCCTTCCACGACTATCACTACAGGGGGTGTTCCACCTCCTAACCAACCATCGTCGGTTTGAACCACTATGGTCTCAACTGATTCTACCTCGATCAGTGGTCTGATTTCGTGAATGGTAGCGATCACTTCTCCGTTTACCCAGATTGCGACAGGCCCTCCGTTCTCATACGAGATGCCTGGCTTCGTTACAAGTACTGTACTTTCCTCCTCCACTCTACAGGATTTAGGTCTAGGGGCAGAGAGTTCCAATGCTCCTCTGCAAGGATCTATGGGGGGCACTTCAACTCCCTTTATCGCTTTCCCTTACGGAGGGGGTCATATGCCTCCTTCATCCCCTTTTCTTGGCGGTGTTCATCAACACCTTGCCGAACCAAACGTAAAATCGTTTGGAGCAGGTAGTCAAGCACTCCCTTCTTATAACATGTCGGTTGGTTCGACACCTTTCTCTTTGTTCGACGCATTTGGTAACAACGCTTTCTCGGCAGGGGGCAACCCCAGTTATGGACAACAACATCCTGTACAAGGTACTATTCCTGCACAAGGGGGCACACTTAGGAATTCCTTCCTCACAAGGAACCTAGAATCCATGGCAAGGATCAATTCCCTTGCCATGGATGTCGATCGAGGGAAACCATTTCCATCCCCAATGGAACCTCGGGCAAAGCTTAGCACCTATGCCCATCGGATCGGCAGGGGGAAACCCTTCCCAAAACCCTTGGAATGTGACACAAGCCCAACCATTTACGTCCTATTACGGGAACCAGCCGATGATGTCTCAACAAGTGCAAAATCCATACACTAGTCACAGCTATGGTTATTACCAGAGCCCTAGCCAACAACCTAACTTTTCCTGGCAACCTAGTGCCAGTCAAACTCTAGGCTCCTTTTTCCTTGGTTACAACCCACAACCCAAACTACCTTTTCTGGAAACCCTACACTTGCCAGACTTGACAAGGTTATTAAACGACCCCATCTGTCATGATCCAAGTTGGCCCCCTATGCCGACCAATTTGCCTTCGGACATCCCAAAGTTTGAAGCCAAGCCTAATGAAGATCCTGGTGATTAGGTGACTACCTTCCACTTATGGTGCTCGTCCAACTCATTGAGAGACGACTCCGTCCAGTTGCGATTTTTTTAACACACTCTCATAGGGAGTGCTGCAAAATGGTAGATCAAGCTCGACCGCTCACGATACTCTTCCTTCGGTGAATTGGCAATGGCTTTCCTAAACCATTTCCAATTACCTGTGAGATACGACACCGGTATTGAATTGTTAGGAAACTTAGAGCAGACAAAATTGGACCATATTCGGATCACATTCGAGAGTGGAGACGCTGAAAGAGTTTTATAAAAGTGCCAGTCCCACCAACATTTCTGCTAGAGTGGTTCCTTAAGTCTTTGGTACCCCAGTTGTCCAAGGACGTCTCAACGTCCGGGGTGTTTTCTGAGGAAGATGTGATAATGAGAGCTCAACAACTAGAGATGATTTACTCTTAGTCTGGTTTACTTTACGAAATCTTGTCAGATGCACCGAGGTCAATACTTGACAAGACTAGGAAAAGGTATGGACAACATACCGATGGAATTATTGTTTCAGCACAAATGAAGCCCGCTGATCCATTGTCAAATCAATTGCAACAATTGTCGATACAACAGACAATGATCAACCAGACCATTGGTTCAACTGTTCCCCCTACCCAAAATTCGGATGTATATAGTGTGCAAATGACAAACCCAAAGGCCACCCAACATCCTAACGGAAAGAAGAAACAACAAAAGAAGGGTAAGGGGGACAAGAAACCCACCGATAATGCTGGCGAGGGTGAAACTGAAAAGAAGAAGTCGAAGTATCCTTGTAATCTTTACAAGGAACCCATCAGTGCCCCCGGCTTGTGGAGGCCCAGAAGTTATTGGCACAACAACTGCCTAATTTGTTAATGAACCCATTTACACACGAGCAAAATCTAACTCAATCCTCCTCGAGCATGGAAGGGGGAAGTGAAGGACCCCCCATCTTCGAGTAATCCTTCGTCCGCAAATGTGTATATGGTGAAAGGTGATGCCTATATATCAACTATAGCACATGATTACAGAAAGCCAAGCACCTCTGAAAAGGGTAAAGAAGCCAAAAACCCACCTCTTCCTCTACAGATTGAGAAGACATTGGGAGAAACAATGACCCGCATCCCAAAAGGTGCATTCAAGAAAGCTTCTCACAATCCAAATGCACGGGCCGCCTAGAACTACTCTGTGGTGGAGGATTTATTACAAACCCCTTGTGTGATGTCTGCTTTGGAAGTCCTCCAGAGTTGCCCTTCCTAGAGAAAGGCTCTATTAGCTGCCCTAGGATTTGCTGAGACTTGTAATTCGGGAATGATCATGCTTGATACGACCAACTTAAAACCTTGTCTTCCTTACCATGTAGCTTTTGAGATAGTAGTGGCTTACACCACGAAAACTTTTACACAGAAAGTTTTTCATACAATGGTGGATGAGGGTGCCTCAACATGCGTGATGTATTTGGCATGTTGGAAGGCCATCGACCAACTAGTTTTGTATCCGTCACCTACTCTTCTTACATCTTTTGATGGTCATTCTTCCCAACCACATGGGATCATTCCCTCTTTCCTCATGCAGTTAGGGGGAAAAACCGTGTGCGTGGTCGATGCATCTCTCGACTACAATATTTTTTTAGGAAGGATTTGGACCTATGCTATGCAAGTAGTGGTCACGAAAGTTTTCCAAGTCTTGTTGTTTCCACACGAGGGCCAGATCATGACCATTGATCAGTTATCCTTCTCTCGTCCTGACCCTTCATCGGGAGTCTCCACGGTCCTGATGAATGATAACCCTTAGCCCAAGATCGTCAATGTAGGGGTTGGTTTGTGCCCACCTTTGATGGGTACTTTCAATTACCTGCCTTCGAATGGTAATATCCATTACATGACGACTGTCCCTGACCAACCTCGGGCTGAAATTTTTCAAATCGCATTGTTTCAAACGACGTACTTTAACGATCCGTGGACTCTTCCTTCCCTATCAGCTACGATGGAAGGGATAGAACACCATGGAATGGCCATGCCTTTGTTCATGACAGAAGTGGCATACTTGATAATTCAACAAGCTTCTACTGACCCCGATCTGACTCTAGCACAAGAGTTAGATCCGGGGCTTGAGCCTATTTGGGCTCAAGGTTCCCTTGCTGATATAGATTCTTTAGACTTAGTCTTTCCTTCAGACGAGGCGATTATTGAGGAAATAACTAGTCCAGACAGACCCTAGGATGATCTTCATCATAGATCTTACTTCCTCCCAGAGTTAAGAAGAATTGAAGCAGGTGAATTCACTCCGACTATGAATGGAGATAAAGATTGTCCTATCAATCCGTTGGAAACGCACGTTGTTTATGCTGAAGGAAATATGGAAGCAATAGTTGAAACAATACCTATTGACATCTCTAGAATCCCTTGCGTCGTGGAGAATATCTTTGTCGAAGCAGATTGCTCCCCCGAGGAGATTCAAATCTACATGGATTTATTTAAAGAATTTTGCGATGTGTTTGCTTGGTCTTATGAGGAAATGCCAGGCATAGATCTAAGAATTGTCGACCACGAAATCACGACTTATCCCAATATTAAGCCAGTTCGGCAGAAGCTTCATCCAGTCAATATTAAGAAAGAAACATCTATTAAGATTGAAGTAGAGAAATTGCTCAAAGAAGGTTTTATCTATCCCATTCAATTAACCCAATGGGTGTCAAATCTCGTGCCAGTCAATAAAAAACAAGGTACGATTCGCATATGTATGGAATTCCATGATCTGAACAAGGCCTGCCCAAAAGATAATTTCCCCACGCCATTTATTGACCAGATAGTCGATGAATGCGCAGGTTGCGAGGCCTTTTCTTTCATGGATGGTTTTTCGGGATACAATCAGATATAGATCAAACCCGAAGACCAACACAAAACCACTTTCATTTGTCCGTGGGGTGCATTCGCTTATCAGAAGATGCCTTTTGATCTGAAAAATGTTGGAGCTACATTTCAATGGGCCATGTCTTTTTCTTTTCACGACCTCAAACACATAGTTGAGGCTTATCTCAATGATTTAGCATCACGATCTCGCAAGAGAGCTGATCATCCGGCACACCTCCGACTTATCCTTGAACGGTGTCGCTACTACCGAATCCGCTTGAATCCAAACAAGTGCAATTTTTGCATAACATCAAGTCATCTTCTAGGTTTCATAGTCTCGACAAAAGGGATCATGGTCAATCCTCTCAAGGCTGAGGCGATAGTTCAGTTGCCTCCCCCGTGCACAATTCTTCAGCTTCAGAGTTTACAGGGAAAAGTGAACTTTTTACGGCGTTTCATCACAAACTATGCTGAGATCACAAAGGGGTTTATGCACTTACTAAAGAAGGACTTTCCTTTTCATTGGGACGAAGCCACTCAACGTTGTTTTGACACATTGAAATGCGCCCTCACGTCAACCACTCTGCTTCGGCCACCCAATTATAATAAAGATTTTTTATTGTATTTGGCCGCTGCGGAGTCGGCCATCAATATGGTATTGGTCTAGGGGGATTATTTTCTCTCAGAATACGTGATTTATTACCTGCGTTGAGGCCTAGTTGGACTGGAACTCAATTATTCCCACATTGAAAAACTTGCGTTAGCAGTAGTCTATGTTGTCCAATGGTTCCGTCATTACATTTTGTTTTGCAAGACCACCGTCATTGCCGTTGTGAATCCATTTCAATACATATTGACACGATGAGTCATCGACAGAAATATCAGTAGATGGATAGTTATCCTCCAAGAATTTGACTTGGAGTTCGTTTCAGCGATATCCAAAAAGTTGATGGTCTTTGTGGAACTCATCTCGGAACTTCCGGTTGAGTCAGGTGATGTTCTACTCGAGGAGTCACCTATTAAAGGAGACATGTTTTTGATCGCATCTTTAGATCCCTGGTATGGAGATATACTTGTCTATATCCAGACTTTGAAGTATCCCACCTCTGCTTCTCATGACGAGCGTCGCCATATACGCCATTAGGCCAAGAACTATCTCATACTCGAGGACACTTTGTATCGTCGAGGTGTAGACTACATCCTTCGCCGATGTCTCACTCATGAAGAAGTGAAAATCGTGCTTAATGATTACCACATTGGAGCATGTGGTGGTCGTTTGTCTGGGTTAGAAACAACCCAAAAGATTCTACGAGCTGGTTACTTCTGGCCGACATTAATCAAATATTATATTAAATCGGTCAAGAAGTGCCACCCATGTCAGATCTTCTCTTGGAAGATGAGGGCACACCCTGCCCCCATGTTTCCCGTTATTACCGTTGGTCCCTTCACTAAATGGGGGATTGATTACACTACATGCAACCCCCCTTCAGCAAGGGGGACCACTATATCATCATACCAATAGACTATTTCACCAAGTGGGTCGAAGCTATGCCAACGTTCAAAGATGATTGGGAGATAACAACTCTCTTTTTGTTCAACCAGATAATAGCAAGGTTCAGCGTCTCGAGAGAGATTGTCATTGACCACAGTAGTCAATTTCAGGACAAAATGATGATCGAGTTAATGTCAAAGATTGGGTTGCGGCAAGAACATTCATCACCATACTATCCACAAGAAAATGGTCAGGTAGAAGCTGTAAATAAATCTCTTAAGACTATTCTACAACAAACGATTAATTCAGCCAAGTCAAATTGGCATTTGATGTTATACTCAACATTATGGGCCTACCGAACGTCTGTTAAGACTGCAACCAGTTTTTCACCTTTTCAACTTGTTTACGGGATGGAAGCAGTCTTACCCGTTGAGTGTCAGATCCAGTCCTTAAAGTTGGCAGTACAGTTATTTCCAGATACTTCACCACTTGAAGAGCGCTTATTATATCTCGAGCATCTCAATGAGTAGTGTCGTGATACGACCTTAGCTAATGAGGCTCACAAACAAAAGGTCAAGTGTTAGTATGATAGGTCCATTCGTCCTTGGATTTTATCTGAAGGTGACCTTTTCTTGGTCTACAACCAAGCTAAGGACCCCTAGGGGAAGGCAAATTCAAACCCACGTGGTTCAGACCTTTCATCGCAAAAGAGGTTCTAAAGAAGGGCGCCTATCGTCTGGTGGATTTTGAGGGAAATGTCTTAGCGGAGCCTATAAATGGGCTCTACCTCAAGAAGTATTACTTGTAGGTAGGTCACCTCGGTTGACTTTTTGGAACATATGTATAGTCTTGTACTATTACTTTTTAGTTTTGTTTGTTAGTTTTATGGACGTGTCATTTTTTGATGTTATCTTTTTCACTGTGGAAGATGTCAAGTGAATCAGAAGTGTTCGTGGGGTTCACAGATGGCGCTAGTTGACACACTAGGAGGCTTTCTTCCACATCTTGGGCAGTTTTCACACCTCAGGTCCAGTTGATATCATCTGTTTAGGTGACACTACAAACAATGTCGCCAAATATAACATAGTTCTTGAGTTACTTCATGACGCTTTGTCACTGGGTATCTCTCACCTCCAGGTTTATTTAGACACCTAGCTGGTTGTGTCTCAGTTAAATGGAGTCTACCGCATTTACGATCCTACTCTACACCTATGGTTCCTTAGGGTACGTCTCTTAGAACGAAGCTTTGATTACGTTACGTATATCCATGTTCCTAGGAGATTGAATTAAGTTATAGATACGCTAGCTAATCATATATTAGATTGGCATCTTGCACACATGTAAGAAAAATCACACACACGCACATGTAAATACATTTGTAAATAGGTGTAATCCATAAAACACAAAAAGATAAAAAAATCCATATATATATATATCGCAAAGCACCAAAATACACAAGTGGGCATGAGTGCCTCAAAAAATAGGTGTCTAGTAAAGAGTCACGGGGCTCATGCCCTAAAAAATATACAAAAGGTGCCCTCAACACATAAGAAGTCAAGTATGAGCTAAGGGCGGGGCCTATTGGCCCTTCCATAGTAAACAACGGCGTTAGATAAACACCGAAAAAGATGGACCCAAGTCCGCAGTACCCCAACAATGTGAGTCTGCATGGACGGTGGGAGATCCTTGATCTCCGCCATAGGGGTGGTACGAGTAAGCACGGTGAGGTTCCTCTCTACCCATCTCAGTACTCTCTCAGCCTCTTCGGCTGGAGGTCCCCCTGCAACTTCCAGTCCACCAGATGCAGCTGGTCCCGCCTTTGGTCAAGGATGCCTCCTAGTCCTAGTGAATTCTGTTGAATGCACTGGCCCCACGTCTGCACATAACAAATACATAGTTGTCAAATGCTTTGGTATAAAAAAAAATGATATATATAAAAAAGACATAAAAATTAAATAACTTTGAAAAACAAGCATACCTAGCTCTCCTCGTAACACTCTGAGAGGTACACCCATGTCAGGGTCCTTGGAAAAATCGATTCCGGCATAAGGATAGTCCTCTATCGCCAGGATCTGTCGAGACTACCAGTTGAAATTTATTTTTTTGAAGGCCTCAATAGTCCTCCCTCCTCCTTGTCACGGAAATAGCGTTTCCCATCTACTTATTGCTAGAGAAGAGGCTATATGCCCTCGTACTATCTCCCTCGGACTAAGGCTAGGTACCCTCTCGAAGAAGAAAGAGCACATAATTGTCCCAAACCCGAAGTTTCTGTGCCTCCACATACGACACTCTGTTAGATTCCATTTCATGCAATCCGGTAAAGTAGTACTCTAGTAAAAAACTTGTGCATTTAAGCATTGAACTGCACAATTCATGTGCGCTCGGGAAGCCTGATGTAGAGCTGCGGATCCAGTAATCCGTCCAATAAGAAAAACTATCACTTTCAGTGATAGGTCTAAGATCTTGTTTTATCGGCACCTGTGTGCCCATTTTATCTGTGTCAGCTTCATAGTGGAGTCCAATCAACTCCACTATGTTGAGAGGCCCAGAGGGAAACGTGCGAAAATTGACTGGTTCCCCTCTCCTCAAGAGGCCAGTTAGAAAGTAGATATCCTCAGTCGTTGGAGTCAATAACTGTCCCTCAAGCATGAAGGCCTCTACATCAAGATGTCAATAATCTATCAAGGCATTCAACAGCCTCGGTTGTGCCTGCATGAAAGCACATTGGAATTTTTCTTGTAAACTGCATTGTGCCAAGACAGTGGTAGCAGCAGGGTCCTCACCGACCAGAAAATCAACATTCCCATGCTCTCTCTCTCCAATGGACATACATCCTTCAATTTACAAGTTTAGGAGAGATTAGATCTTGCATTTTTTCATTTTTTCCATATGTTGAGGGTATACGCGAGCTATAATATACAAAGTCGTGTATGCCCGTGTGTAGTATTTACTCTACACGCAGGCATGTGTTGGTTGTCATAGGACATCCTGCATATACGTAGGGCTGACCTTTTTAAAGGTCAGCGCCCCCCCAAACAATAAAATTAAATGCAAAAAGGAGAATCTGAAATGCAAGAGGGGTTAGTATGTACTTACTTAGTCCAAGCAGAAGTTCGTTCCATATGTTGAAGCTCCCGGAATCAACTCTTTTTACAAAGGGGTGTTTTTGGCTTCTTAGCCAATTTCTCAATTAACAATGGTGATAATGAGTTGCCAGCTTCTATTTATAGACTTTTTAGCCCCTTTTTGTCATTTTTTGGACCCCTTTGTCATTTTTTCTAGACTGAAAATATTTTAGTATGGTTCAAGAGTTTCTTATGGCTTGTTACGATAAGTGGTACTTTGGGTATTGGGAATTTTTTTTGGGATATTTGGGTCATTTTCAAGGTCTTTTGGTAAAAAGTCATTTTTCCAACTTTGTGCATGTAAGATAGGATTCCACCTCCACTTGTTGCACCTCGTTGTATTTTTCACTTTGCCATAGGATCGATCCCACCAAAGTACGACACGGAACCATCATTGTTGCTTTAGAAGTGTCGTATTTTATTGGTAGATCCTAACCCTTCATGGATGCCCTAGATAGATCCTGGTTGCATTTTGGTGTCCATGCCATCTGTTAGCGATAATTCTTGTCTTGGGCTCAAGAGCATCCAGTTCTGCAGGTTGCGCCGGAAGCGCCCAAGCACATCACGAAAGGACCTCTGTTCCAGTTAAGAGTCAAGTGAGCCGACGAATTTTTTTTGTCAGCGGCCGAGATCCATCCTCAAAGCAAATCGACGGGCATCGGGTTTTCGGGGCTGTCAAGTTGCTCGGGATTTAGCCAAAGGGAGCTCCAATGGTTCAAAGCAGACTTGGGTTGTCCAATCAAATTGGGACAGGTGGCAGCCTGTTGGCATATCGCGGATCGGGGTTTCGGGGAGCAAGGAGCTCTTAGCACTTGGAAGTGCCGATCAGCGAAACATCGAAAGTGCCTTTGGCACCGAGCCCAGGGTCTCAGCACCAGGTCATATCAAGCGAGTGGGTGAAAGGGGGACAACCTCTTTATAATAATAAATAATATCTGGGCCGTCCATCTGAAGGACACGTGGCACATATCTACGTCATGTCGACGTTTGGGAGTTCGCGCGGTAAGATCTCCTCGTCACTTCACCTCTCGAAACCCCAAATCCCGAAGCTCCGAAAGTGCCCAGAGTCGGGCCCATGGTTTTGGCACCTGGTCATCAAGAAGGAGGTCTGGAAGAGAGGCACTTTTGTTTTCATTTGGCCAAAGGTTCCGAATTAAGTCTCAGAAGGGGGGCACTGTGCTCTTCAGACTCCAGTTCGATGTGATTTGGATCCCGATACCTGCTCGGAATGGATAAAAAAGAAAGAGGGTGGGTGAAACCTCGCATCACTCATTTATTGCAGAGTATGGAGGTCCCAGTTGAAGTTTACCTAGGAGGGTGCCTTGTACCGATTCTCTTCAGGAAAGCCACGTCGAGTCTTCAACTCGCCAAAGGAACCTGCACACGCCAATTCAATATTCAAAGGGCTTAGCTACCCCCTGGTGTGAGCCATGCTTAATTAAAGAGGCGTATGACAGGGGAACAAAGGATAGATTTGATTGAGGAGACAAAACCCATTGAAAGCTCTGAGATGCCGCTGCTAAGCAAATTTTTCTGAGTATATAGGCTTAGTCTTTGTATTTTGTAAGATATCGATGGTAGAGCAGATCTCCCGATTGTAAAGTTTTAGCGCATATTCTAACTTTCTGGTTATGCGCATGTATATGAGATTTCTTACTTTATGACACAGTCTTTCTTACTCCATCTAATTTTCATCTTATGCTAAGAGAGTTTGTGAACGACTAATTCGTGCAAATTACTGCGATTGTGTCATGATAAAGGATTTATCTGTGCATTTATTGTATTCTCTGGTTTTCTGTGTTTGAGTGCAAGAAGATCTTGCATTTGGATGCCTTCTTCTATAGTTTGTTAGGAACCTGATGTTTATAACAAACCTCTGCTTTTCTCTTATATAAGTCTTCCGCCTGTTCTCCCTTTACTACAGCTCACTGTCTGAAATTTACGCAAGACCTCACCTACCCACGCATGCCTGGCCTGGTTTCTGAGTTCAAATACTATCGTCTGAGTCTACTTCCACTCAATCACCCTTTTTATACTCAAATCGTGACATTAACTGATGGGCGTTGGGCTCTTCTCCTGCTACAATCCAGGAGTGACTTCCGTCACCAACACCATCTTTAGTGACTATAGGCTTGGGAGTCCTTGTTAGTTTTATCCCGATTATGAGTTTGAGCCTCATTTGCATGATTCATTATCACTTTTGACCTCACCCTCTGGACTCCAAAAAAACACAACGGGTCTCCTTTTAAGCCCTTTTTAGACCCTTTAAACATGAAAATGTTGTCAAGCGATCTTGTTTCCCTTCATGCTCGTTAAACTGAAATTTGAAGGCACGTCTGTCCAACGGTAGTTTACCCCTTTTTTGGTCTAGATGGTCAACTGTACGAACAAAGGTATACTCTAGGAGCTTTGGGTCCCTAGAAGATTATTCTTGGGTATAATTTTAACCCTTTTTCGGGCCTAAGGAACTAAATTTACGAAAAAGGAACCCCCACAGAGTCCATAGTTAACCTCTTTTAAGACTCCCTAAAAGTGAAAAGATGGCTGAGTGACCTTGTTCCTTCACATTCATTAAAATGGTCCAGAAGAACATCCCTTATGGAGTCCATAGTTAAGCTCTTTTCAGACTCCTTAAAAATGAAAATATTACTGAGTGATCTTGTCTTTGTCACACTTGTTAAAATGATTTTGAATAGACGTCTTTTCTGTGCTAGTTTACCCGTTTTTCGAACCGACTAGACTACCTTCGAAAAAGGTACCACAGTGGAGTTTCCTTTTACACTTTTTCAGACTCTCTAAAAATGAAAAACTGTCGAGCTTACCTTCTCTGGGCTCATAAAATTACATCGAAGGATGTTATCATTATGTCTTATTAATCACATTTGCATTCCTGCGTATTTGGCCTAATGCCGACTCCATGTTGCTCTCCACTAAACCACCTAAAGCATGCTTTTTACGCAAGCCTTGTAGCACTTTGCCTCTGTGTCTTGACACCTTGACCCCTGGAGGGATTTTTCCGAGTGTCCTTGTCCTGCATATGTCTCCTTGCTCTAAGCATTAGTCTGTTCCTTGCACCTGGAACTAGTATGTTTGCGACACTTGTTCCTCCTTTGTAACGTAGCATTCTTTTATTCTTTTTCAAGCTTTCCAAAATTATTGAAAAAGACAAAAAAATCAAATATACCCCAAAAAGAGGAAGGGAAAAGTATTTTCTTTTTGTTGGCAGAATAATGAGTTGCCCTTGGACGAAGCACATACTTCTGTCTGTTTGTCAAGATTTGGGATTTAATATGACATTAGGAAGTTGTTCTTGCTACATAGAGTCGTGTCCTCCTTTGTTTGGTTATATTTCCAAATATATGGAGAGTTTGCGTTGCCTCTTGCATCGTGAACTTATGTCAATACCATGCTGCCTGAGTCTCATCATTCATCAGGCTATTGTCCAAGGGAAGTTTTTACCAAGCCTGATTCAGCCCCTCTACAGTTTGTCTCTTGCCCTCATGCCCGACTATCCCGAAAGCCTAATCAAGTCTTTGTTTGAAATCAATGAATCCCTCATCCTGATCATCAAGATCCTCTAGTACGTTCCTGACGAGCTGTCGAAGACCTCTGGGTAGTGAATTCATACACTCATATTACACTCCTACCTGAGTTATGAAGATTTTGAAGTTGTTGCTCAAGCTTTGAAAGCCTCATCTCTAGCCATCACGCATTATTAGCTTTTGGAAGATGGATACTATGCATGTATATCTTTTTGATTTCGAGATGTAGATCCACTGTGTATTGCTCGCGGATACACTTTATATATTTATATGACATGGATCTGCAGTGTATTTGATTGGCATCCATGATTTTATTTCATCCTGAGCATGGGTATGCCTGCCTCGGTGAGACAATTATTATTTTGTAGATGGCATCTCCTGAACTCTGGTCCTTGGGCTCACTTGTTTCGTACGTTGGCGAAGATTGATAATGTATTTTGGCCATCAGATGCTCTTCTAACCTCACACATTAGGGGGCATATGTTATAACCCTAATTTTCACCATATATGCTTACCTGGCATCAGGCCATCTCATTTTACATCTTTTTCCAAGCCACTATTGAACAACTTCTTAAAAACACCCTTTTTTTAAGGCATACATGCCCTGCTCCACTACTGCATGTGTGTATACGCTAGATGACCCACTACAACCTGCGTATACCTAAAAAAGCATGAAAAATGGAAAGTGAATACGGAACACATAGTTTCAAGTAGATTACCTAAACTGTTTGACTTCCCATAGCTGGTCACTCGACCAAATACCTAGCCCTTTCTATCCTATAAAATAAGGTGTAGGGGTCCTATTTGGAAGAGGGGGAAAATAATAATAAAGAAACTCTACCTGATTTAGCATTCCCCTTGCCCCAACCTTTTGCAACCATTGTGTGAAGAGAAGCACATATGAAAGTAGTTGGAGCACAGTTGAAGAGAAGCTCGGGACCAGATTCGAGGAGCAGTGGTTGATCTCACTATTGTAAGTTACACTTGTGAGATTAATAAAAAGTACTTTTCCCATCCCACCATATGAGGTTTTTAATGTTCAAATTTGATTATATTTTGATAGAATCTCTAACCCATTAGTTCATATATCATATGCATGTTTGAGGTTCTTTGTTTGTCCATTTGTGAATGCAGGTCAGCTTTGGGAGGAGACTTGTAGTCAAGGAGCGACCGAACTTTAAAGGATTGACATCAAACACAGAAACTAAGGTACAATAACTTGATATTTTTAACCTTGTATTTACACATGAATAATGGGGTTTTTGATTGGGATGATGGTAAGAGGTAGGAGACTCTACGTCATTTCTGCATGCATTAAAAAACCCTTAATGCTAGTCCGTAGGGAGATTTCCCACTCACAACAATATTACATTAGTAATGTTATTTTATTTATGTCGGCTTTAGTCCATTAGTTGTAATTATACCTCCTAGTCTCCTATATATACCAAGGAGACATTTTCATTTGGAATCATCTTGTATTTGGACATTTATGTGGGCATAAGGAGGTTTCCCCCTTGAAGAGGCTTATTATCTGAATTTCTCTCTTTTTCAAGGCGTTGAGTACTTATTCTGAGGTTTTTCTATGCTATATTGATATTTGGTTCCTAACAACACTCTTATCGTTTGTACTTTGCACACTTCAAAAGTGTACCCGTTGCATGAGTTCGCTACGCAAATATTTAACCTTCTTTCAAAGTTCTTGTCGCTATGGATTTACCGTCCTTTTCCATGATTTCATTCATTATCTGTTCAAGAATAAATATTGGTCACCATTCATACTTCTCCATCACTTTCAGAATTTGTGCGTCGTCCATAGTTTTTTCAGCAAGCTATGAATCCCTTCACTGCATAAAAACTATTTGTTGTTAGTCATTACGTAAGTCTGCTATTTTGATTTTGTTGTGTCTCCTCCATTGCTTTCAGCCATTGTTCAAATTTTTTCTTAGAGCCCGTTGCAAACTAGCTTTTTCGAATGGGTTGTTTCTTCTCACAGTCAGCCTTCTTTCTTCTGACCTACCTACTACTGCACTAAGATTTTCATTGTGCCAAGTTTCCAATTGTTGTTTGCTTCCGCACCAAGTTTTCTGTTGCGGTGAATTTTTCCATCGCACTTTACTGCTGCGGTGAATTTTCTGCTATTGATTTGATTTTCGCGCAAAGATTCCTATTGCTACCTTTTCTTGTACCTTTTGCAAATTTTATCATTCTCATTTTCTGCGTAGAGAGGGTATTACAATTTATTGTTGCATGCTTGAAATTAACATATACCCACACCATGGAAACTTCCCAAAGAAAAAGAAAGAATGCAAGAAGTGGCAAGGTTGTGAGGTTTGAACCTCAAGATTGAAAGTTAATAAATGTAGGCCCGATGATTAGGGCGTCTTTTGAACAATCCATATGTATTCATTTCTGTGAAAGGATTCAAGGATATAATATGCAACTAACTGAGAAGTTCACCCTCAATTTTATTGGTGTTAGTGTAACAATTGTGGGAATCACTTTCCAAGTGACAAAGGAAACTATGTTAGCAGTGACGGAGATCCCTCTGCATGGAGAAAATGGTTTAAAGGTATGCCTTTAGACACTTCATGTTATATGGATTTCATTAACCCTGAATATGGAAATCAGAAAGTTGGAGACAACATTCCAAGCGAGTATCTCCTGGAACCTTTTGAGAAAATTTTGAAGACAATTAGGAAATACTTCACCTATGAAGGAATATTCGACAAGGTGCATCCATACCACATCAGGTTATTGATTCATTTCACAAGGAAAAATCCCTTAAAATTACCTTTCTTCTTGTGTCGAAGCTTGGGAAAGATGGAAGACAGTGTCCAGGCCAAAGCTGATCAGCGATGGAACAACTTATTCCATTTTTCATTAATTAGGATGTTGGTGGTTGAAGAGTTGAGAAATTTGAACAAGGACTGGAATTCTTTTCTGATTTCGGCTAACATTTCCAGAGACCCTAAAGGAGACATTACTCTGTTTGCTGAGAAATCAACACTTCATAGTTCAGAGGCGAGGAGGGGAGATGTTACTGAAAGAAGAAAAGGGAAAGAAATGGAAGACTTGTCATTCAGTCATCCAACATCCCAGAAAAGAAGCAAGTCAAGATTTACAGATAAAAGTGAGGAGATCCAAGCTCCTAGTAAACTGCACACTAGGTCCTCTGTGCGGAGATTTCCCATACCCACAGTTTAGCTAGAGCTTGTTGAATGTGAAAACTAGGGAATTGATGAAAAGCAGGTGGATTTAGGTAAGGAAAATGAAAATACTCAGGAAGTGAAACAACAACTAAAGAAATCTCAACACGTCATAGCCCAGTCTTATCAAGAAAATAGAGAATTGAGAAGGCAGCTAGCAGAATTTTTTTTGAAACACCAACATCACAAAGTCAAGTAGGTCAGTTATCTCCTACCTCACCAACAACAAGAGAAAATAATATAATTTGGCTTAAAAAGCATCTCGGATAAGCCCAATATGTAATCATTGAGCTTAGGGAGGAAAAGAGGATGTCAGAGGAAAAAATCATGGAACATTTCAAGGAATGCAGACCAGTTATTGATAATGCATGTGCATCTCTCTTCGACGCTTAATTAAAATTGAAAAGAAATGGGGCTTTGTTGAGACAAATGAAGAATTTGAAAAGACAACTCTTGTCATTGAGAAGGAAAAATAAGGCCTTACAACTGCAGGTGAATTTGAACAAAGAATCTACAAACAAATTGGATGATCCCATTCTCTGCATCCAACTGGATTTGCGTGCACAACCTCTGCATGAAGATCCGCCACGTGAAACCACTGCACAGATTTTGCAACCAACAGTTTCACAACAGAAGCCAGAATTTGTTGCGTAGCGGTGATAGTTTTGTCCAACAATATGCGTAATGTTTCATCGCAACCGTATGGTTGTGATTTTCCTAAATAATTTATGATTGTAAACAACATCCCATATAGTTTGTGATTGCTATATGATATTTCCTATTTTTGACAATTTTTGTAAAGGTTGTTCTCTTTGAAAACAACCATATCCACAACTTTAGGAGATAGTAGTTTGATTCCTAGCAGCTTAGTGTAGCTTTACTTTCTATATATAGA
Organism: Picea sitchensis; assembly: GCA_010110895.2. NCBI lineage: Eukaryota > Viridiplantae > Streptophyta > Pinopsida > Pinales > Pinaceae > Picea > Picea sitchensis. Next base: position 90,298 of record SNQJ01S0055699.1, read on the forward strand.
GATTGCTTTGATGTAAAAAAGGGGGGCGCGTGGGAAAAAGTATAGATATTTTGATTCTCTATGTAATTTCCTGAATCTAAAGAAATAAAAATGCAGAAGTCCCTAGTTCCTTAAGAAATATATTCTAATGGTGACGCTATGAAGTTTGTACCTCTCCTTGTATGTATTTCCTATGTATTCATATTCATTTTCACTTTCTATATAAAATTCATCTAAGTGGTGCTCTAGACTGAACCGATTTAAATTTTGTATGTCTTCCCAACTAAGATAAGAATCCATCCATTGTGGTGCTCTGATTTTGTTGTATGTCTATTTTCTTCTTCTGAACTACATAATCAAATTAAATACTGAAGTTCATCACCTTGTTTAGCCTTTGTTCCTCTGAGGATTTCTACCTACCAAGCATTGTTTCTTTGTTTTCAGGGGTTGACTCCATAGCCCTAGAAACACTATCTTTTGTCAGCAGACATGTTATTACCTTGAAGTTTAAAATCTAGACATCAAGAAAAGAAACCTATCTATCAGAGATCAAGTCTCAGAGAGAGACCTCTCTAGATTGGAAAGGCTAGTTTCCAGTCTTAAAGTTGGTTTGTAGGTTACCTTTGTAGATTTTTTTTTTAGCCCAACAATTTACTTAGCATTAACATAAGGTAGACTTAAGAGGATTTATAAGGAGTCCAGAGGCTCAGAAAAAGGTAGAGAGTAAGGAATCAGTGGCCTTCCATTCACTTAAACTAGCTTTGGTCATAATGAGAACACCATCCAAAAAGAAGATATTGAGAATCTTTAGGGAGCGAAAAAAATTAATACCTATAATTTTCCCATTTGTTTGAGCCTTTTTTAGTAGAAGACAGAGGCATTTCATAAAGGGCACCCTTTCTTGAGGCCACTCCTACTATGGAAAAAAGGGGTAGGACCACCATTAATCAATGTAGAGTAAGTAGCAAAAGTAACACAACACATAATTTAGTTTGTAAGCACAAGGCCAAATCCAGTCTGAAGAAGGAGAAATCTAAGAAAATACCATTTAACATAATCATAAGCCTTCTTCAGGTCAATTTTAAGAATGAGAGCCTTTATATTTTTCACTTTTATATTGTGGAGGCATTCTTGAGCACAACCAACAACATCCATTATATGTCTACCTTTTAGGAAACCTAGTTGTTCCCAAGAGAGTGCCCTAGAGAGGATCGGTTTAATCATGTTTTCTATGAATTTATCATTAATCTTATATAAAAAGTTACATGGTGAAATAGGTCTGAAGTCCCCAAAAGTAGTTGTTATTCTCACCTTCGGAATGAGAGCTAAAAACATAGAGTTTAAGGACCTTTCCATAGTACACTCCCCCCTAGACTCCTCCACAGCCTCAAGTAGGTCGCCCCCTACCAGATCAAATAAGTGGAGGAAGAATTCCATTGTCCACCCGTCTAGTCCAAGACTTTTTTCCTTGGAAAAACCCTTAAGAAATCCTTGAATTTCTTCTTTTGTGCAAGACCCTTCTATGGCTAAACGGTCTAACTCCTCAATGAAACAAGGAAAACGTTATGTTGTGCTCACCTGCTCTGTAATCAAGTTTTTTCCTATTTCCAAGTAGGACAATTTCAAATGTCTAATTGCTTCGTTTAAAAGAGCCTCCTGTCCCGAGTGAAAGTTGTCATTTTCATCCTTGATTTCCCATATAGCTTTGCAGTTTCATCTATGGTTTGCAAAACTCATTAATGAATCTTGCCTTTTTCGTATTTCATTCCTTTTAAAAACATATTCCCATTCCTTTTCCACTAAAGAGTGATTCCAACTCCTTTCAAAATAATTCCTCTTTCCTTTGAATTCAAAAAGATTTCATTTGAAAAAAATATTTTTTTCCTTTTGACTTTGATGAGAATTTGTTTTATTAGTAATTATGCAAAATAATGTAATGTAAAATCTATTATGAGTTTACTATTTTATTTTAAAGATTATTTCTTGTTTTATTAGTCATTGTGCAAAGCATTAAGTAACATAAATTACATCCTTTTCCTTAAAATATTGATTGATATTTCTTTCTTTAGTTTTTATTAGATATATTGATATCAACATCATGATATGTTGTTGTGGGCTGCATCTCTCAACTAATATGGGATTAATTTTTTGTATAGAGAGGTGTTTATTTGGACAAATTCTTCTGGATTATCCACAGTAGGAGTCATTTCTATCAACATTTCGAATCCAATACCAAGATCCTAAGAGAGTTGTTTATGTCGTAAAAACTATTCTAAGAGGCACACATTTTAGGTGTGGTAGCAGTCCCTTGTGACGAGGCACACATTTTAGGTGTGGTAGAACTCACTTGTGACTACCTCCATTGGCCACATTTCTCAACCAATTCCAAGATGCACACATTTTAGGCCTATTTGACTTAGTGATGGTCATTTTCTAGGAAGGCACATGAAAGGAGTACTATGGAGTACTATCAGTGATGATTTTTTTATTTTTTGCACAAGAGGAGAGTGGAATGCTAAGAAACAAGGATATTCACACTACAACCAAACAACCATTATGTTAGTAGGAGGGACCACTCCCTTGTGATTTCCCCCATTGGCATAAGGATCAGGGTATATTAGAGATTATGTTGTCGTAAGCCACATCTCTTAGTCAATGTGGGATTAATTATAGAGAGTTATTTATGTGGTAAAAACAATTCCAAGATGCACATATTTTAGGCATATCCAACTTAGTAATGATAATTTTTTAGGAAGGCATTTTAAGGGGGTACTGTGGAATATTGCAAATGCGTTTTTTTTTTTTTAATATTTTTCATAGAGGGAAGGGGGAAGGTTAAGAAACAAGGATATTCACACTAAAACCAATTAACTTACATGTTAGTAGGAGGTAGCCACAAGGTGTGGAGTACTGAAAAATATTTTTATTTCAAGGAAGTATCCATGTGATTGGGTCCTTGCCATCAAACTTCCTCATATCAATATTAGGAACGTGGTTTGTCTTCAAACCAAAGTTGGAGTTTCTCCATTCTTGATTCACCTTCCTTGTGTCCTCATCATGAATTTCATGAGATGCATTTTCACTTTTGGGTGTCTTCTCTGTTACGAAATTTCTCAATACTTCC
>SNQJ01S0055700.1:8087-22781 GCA_010110895.2 Picea sitchensis
ATGATAAAGACTTGTATTCTTGAAAATATTTGCAAGTTTTAATTCAAGTGTTCTTATGCAAATGGATCAATTTTGCAAAACACAACTTTTATAGAAATAACACATTCAAGATGCATATAAACAACAACAAATAACAGTGAACATAAAACACATAACACAACAAATGATAAAGGAGGTCACCCCTCTCTTGGGCTACATCTCTTGGTCCAGCTTCCAATGGATCTTTTGTATTATTAGCTCAAAGTGATAAAATATGTGCTTTACAATGCTCAAAATGCCAAATAGATGGCTCCAATGGATTCAGAATGTCCAAAAACCCCTAGTTGGGCTTTTTCGGCACCTCGTTTGGCCAAAAATTGAAGAAGCTAGGCTTCCTGGAAGTTTCCCTTCAAACTTGTTGTCTCTGGATCGCCAAAATGCACCTCTGCCCCTCAACCTAGCCCTGACGCACATATTTGTGTTAAAACTCAGCACCGGGTGCAACCGCAAAATGATGCGAATTGTAGGACGGTTAGGGCGCGCCTAGCCCCTAACCGCCAAGTTCGTGGGCACATGGGCCACCATATGACCGCACACATATACAAAAAGGGCTACGTTTTAAAACCATATGGTAACGGTAGGAGGGCGCGCGTGGCGGTGGTTCCATATCATACACATACGATCGGGGGTCGGGGCTAAGCCCCGGCCCGGACCGCACCCCCATTTCAAATCAATTCAAATTTAAATAATTTTAAAAAGGTATAGGGGTAAGAACCATATGGGTGGCGCATTGGTTGGGAGGCCCTTCCCAAAGCTTTACCCCTACCCGGAGGTCGCGGGGTCGAATCCTGCAAACAACATAAATTTTAAACCATAGCTAGGGTGACATGTGGCAGCCATTGATTGGGCCACGTGTCAGCATTCCATTTGCCACCAATGCCACGTGTCAAGAAATGGTTCATCGTCCAATTGCCAACCAACACTTGCCACGTGTCGTATGGCCCTGCCAACTCATCCATGCCACGTGTCATACGGCCTTGCCACGTCAGCATCCATACGGACTGTACAGTCAACACTTTTTTTTTGCTTTTTTGACGATTTGAACAGAACGCGATATCTCTCTCATCCGACGTTCGTTTGAACCCAAACGAGTTGCGTTGGGTTCGTGACGATGAGGCCTACACACCCATTTGATTTGAAATGATTCCGAGCACTTTGAATTTTGAGCAAAATTTGATCCCCTGGATCAGTTATTATGTAAATAATTTATAAAGATATGTCTTGCTCCCCATAGTAGAGAAATAATTGGTGTAGGATATCGAAGAAACTTGACTCTATTTCATTTGAAAGTGAATGGATAACATGGTTTTAGAAGCTCTTTTGAACTTATTAAGGTTAAGGTTAAGGTTATCTTATTCAACTTGTATATATATGAACATCAACATGAACGGATAATAAGGTTTTTGAAGCTCTTTTGAATTAGCTATGTAACGTGTTAAGGTTATGTGGTTAACATATTATATATATATATATATATATATATATATAATTTAAGACAATATATTAAAGCATGTAGTAGAGTTGAACAACTCATGAATAATGAATAAAGTTGAAAAAAGTAATGCTAGAAACTTTTCTTAAATGTTGAATAATTTTATTGGAATAATTTAAATTTCAAATATATATTTATAGTGTTTCTAGATAATGTTTTCTACATGCAAAGTTTAGTCGACAACTTGGGAAGCTAAGTTTTCTAGGCTAACAATTTTTCTAAGGTTAGATTGACCACCTGGGAGGCTAGCAAGCTCCCTAATGAAACGATTTTCACTAAGAATGCATATCAATCAGCTTGGAGCCGAGCATGATATCCAAGCCAACAATTTACCCAACCGAGTGTAAATCAACCACCTTGTAGGATATCCAAGAAACTTGACTCAACCCTATTTCATTTGAAGGTGAACGAATAACATGGTTTTAGAATCTCTTTTAAATTAACTATGTATCGTGTTAAGGTTATGTGGTTCAACATACATACATACATACATACATACATATATATATATATATATATATATATATATATAAAAATTAGGACAATATATTAAAGCATGTAGTAGAGTTGAACAATTCATGAATACTGAATAAAGTTGAAAGATGTAATGTTGGAAACTTTTCTTAAATGTTGAATAATTTTATTGGAATAATTTATGTTTCAAATGTATATTTATAGTGTTTCTAGATAATGCTTTCTACATGCAAAGTTTAGTCGACAACTTGGGAAGCTAAGTTTTCTAGGCCAACAATTTTCCCAAGGTTAGATTGACCACCTGGGAGGCTAGGAAGCTCCCTAATGAAACAAATTTCACTAAGAATGCAAATCAACCAGCTTGGGGCCGAGCATGATATCCAAGCCAACAATTTACCCAAGCAAGTGTAAATCAACCACCTAGGTAGCCAACAACCTTCCAAAGTAGGTGACTTGCCTCATTGACTGCTCAACTCCCCAATTTATTATTCCATGTTGAGCTAAACGTTGTGAAGTTACTATTTTTACGAATCAACATCCTAGGTCTAAGTGTTCCTTGACCTCTAAACCTAGTGAATTACTCCTTGAAATAAATACTAAGTGAATGAAAATTCCCTTCTTGGTTGAATCTCTCACCTTTAATGGCTATTTGACCTCCAAACTCCCTTATTTCTCCATTGACCCTCGAAGTCATTTTTTTAATGTCTTTTACCAATAATGATCTTTTTAAATGTAACACTCATACTCACTACTTGCATGCTCAACAATGCTTTTATAAATGCAATGGGTCATGGTTTCTCGTAATCACAATGAGAGAATTCTATTTATCCCTCTTGATGTAGGTGAATGTTTACCTTGTTTTTGTTTTATTTTAATCGTATATTCTAAGTTGTATAACTTCATTCCAACTAGCAAGCACCTTGATTTTTTCTTTTAGACTGGTAAGCAACACCTCCCAATAACCAAGAAACTTAGTTTCTATCAAGAATTCATTTTGCAATTATCTATGAGTGTGTTTGACACTTTAAAAGAGTAGAGTACTAACCATTTTTCATTTCCATCTATCACTTAGAGTACTAACCATTTTTCATTTCTATCTATCACATAACATAGGCTTTATCGTGGTTCACCCCTCCCCTGGGCTACGTCCACAAAGATCTGGCTCTCAAGCTTTTTTATTATTGTAGTTCCAAAACTACAACGCCGCACACTTTACAACTCATCCTCATTCGGGTCGAGATCTATTATGAGGCAGACTAGATCACACCAGGCTCCTTAGCCTATGATCTAACTCTCAAGATCTACCCTCCTGACTCTCTATAGCTCAACAAATTACAAAATCGGGTCGTATGACAAAAACATTATAACCAAGTATCAAAATAGAACTCATGTCTTTTGTTTGTCTCTTCAAATTACAACTACTTCCTTCTATATCTCTCGTTAGAATGGACTACCTCTCTCAACCTCCTAGGTATCTATATATATCCATTTTTGGCCCATCAACCATTACAATGTATTACAAAAACCCTAAACCTAACGTCGTTAGGTCTTCCATGCATGTTGTTTTTCCTTCTAGCTGTCGCTTTCCTCTTACATGCCTTTATTTCCAAAATAGCCTTTCCTTCCGCGTTGACCTGCTTCCAACAAGCCCCCAACAATGACATGTGGCTCGTCCCAAGCCACCTAACCCCTGTGTGCTTCATTGATCTCCCTGGTGATCGCCTGGAACTTCTCCATGAGCTTTGTTGCTTGTGTTTGGGCTTGCACGGTCTTCTCCTTGAGTGTGTCCAATATCTGCACTGCAATCTCGTCGCTAACCATCCTTGCACATTCTTCCTGGGTTTGTGCCATGTATGTTTTGGCTTCCTCTTCCTATGCAATGACTTCTACTACTCGCTCTTGGAGCGGTTCCATTTGATCCCGACACTCCTTTTTTGCGTCTGTGTAGTTATGAGTTCTGCCTGCAGTTTCTTCATGTCTTGTGCCCCTTTGACGTGCTCTGTGATTGACATTTTCTTTTTCCTCTGCTTGAGGTCTTGGATAGCCGCACTTATCCTTTCTCCTTCCTAGTCCCACTGTTGGACCTGTTGATCCTCTTCCATCTTCGTCCAGAGTTGCACTGCTTTCTTGAACAAGTCGTCTGTCGTGTGGACTTGTTGTTCTATCTCTTGTATCTGCGTTGTTGCCTCATGTTTCCTTTTCTCCCTCACCTCCGGTGGAGTGGTAGGTGTGAGATGTTCCTGGAGATTCTTGATCTCCTATTGGTATTGATCAATTGTATGCACAATCTAGTCAATCTTATTTTTCGTTGTGAGTTTGGTCGTCTTTGCATTCTTTAGGATATTCTTGTTGGTTTACTATCTGAGTTTATACCTTTAACATGATGGACCCAGGATCAGTTTGTTGGGGTTCCAACAAATCCTCTAAAACTATCGACCCTCCTGGTAAACTAGAAGGCAATGCAGTGCACAAAGTGCACTGCGCAGTCTCACCTGAGATAGTCTTAATGGGTGACTGCAATACTCAAGTGTTTTCAGTCCAGGATTGAGTGGAGATATGAGAAGTGTGAGCTGAGAGTTCTATTTAACTTATTAATGCAATATACTGTCATTCTCGATTATGCATGTAATATAATCAACTCATTCATTCATCATGCTAATATATACTCATAAACAGTAAAAGAAACACAAGCAATCAATCACATAACACAGGCTTTATCGTGGTTCACCCCCCTGGGCTACGTCCACAAAGATATGGCTCTAAAGCTCTTCTATTGTTGTAGTTCCAAAACTACATTGTCGCGTGCTTTACAACTCATCCTCAGTTGGGTCGAGATCTATTATGAGGCGGATTAGATCACACTAGGCTCCTCAACCTATGATATAACCCTCAAGATCTACCCTCTTGACTCTCTATAGCTCAACAACTTACAAAATCGGGTCGTATGACAAAAGCATTACAACCAGTTATCAAAACAGACCTCATGTCTTCCGTTCGTCTCTTCAGATTACAACTAATGCCTTCTATATCTCTCATTAGAATGGAATACTTCTCTCAACCTCCTAAGTATCTATATATATCCATTTTTGGCCCATCAGCTATTAGAATGTATTACAAAAACCCTAACCCTAACATCGTTAGGTATTCCATGCATGTGCGCGTGCTGCTTGTCCTTCGAGTTGTCGCTTTTCTCTTACATGCCTTTCTTTCCAAAATAGCCTTTCCTTCCACTTTGGCCTACTTCCAACAATAGGTATGGGTCAACTCATAGCTACAGTTTTACTAAATACATGTAAGTATTACTCTAGGAGTAGTGTGATTATTATACATAGATGGATAGGAGTAGTGCGATTATTATATATAGATGGATAGGTAGATAGATAGAAATAATACAATACCTAATTTAAATATATATATGAAATCATGCAGAGTATTTGAAAAGTTCATGATCAAATCTAAACAACATAGTGTTAGACTCTTTTATGAAATGTTAAATAATTTTGTTGGACTAATTTAAATGTTAAACAATCGTTTCTTAGGTTTTGATCTAATTTCTACATACAAAGTTCAATCAACAAATTGGGAGGCTAGTAGGTTGTAGCCTTCCTAAGTTGATGATTTGCCTCGTTCACTTCTCAACTCCTTACTTTAATATTCCTCACCAAGATAAAAGTTGCGAAGTTATTGTTTTTACAAATTGACAATCCAGGAGAGTTGCTCGATCTCTAGTCCTAGAAAATTACTCCTTGAAATCTTAAGTGAATGATTTTCCCTCCTTAGGTGAATCTCTCTTTGTGGCTCTTTGATATTTGAACTCCCAAATTTTCCCATTGACCCCAAGTCTTCAATTTTCTTTTTTATTTTCTTTATCTTCCGATGAATGAGGGTTTTAAAGGTAATGTTCAGTCTTGCTCCTTGCATGCTCAACATTTATTTTATAAATGCAATGGGAAATAATTTCTCTCAATCACCCTGACAAATCTCTCTTCATCATTATTTTTGTATGTAATTGTTGACCTTGTTTTTCATTTATCCATTGTAGGTTTGGTACTAACTTATCTCAATCACCCTGAGAAATCTCTCTTCATCATTATTTTTGTATGTAAATGATGACCTTGTTTTTCATTTATCCATTGTAGATTTGGTACTAACTTAGTTCATTCCATCGAGTAGGAAACCTAATATCTTCTCTTATATTGATGAGCAGTGCCTTCGAAGCACGAAGCACCTCATTTTCTATCACGAAATCATTTTGCAGTTGTTTGTGAGTGTGTTCAACACTTGGAAATATAACTGGATATTTTTCATTTCTACCTAGCAATTAACATCCATTGGAAAGATTAATTAATCACTGGATGAAGTGATCTAAGTCATAGACCAAGGGCGTAGTGTCTCTTGGTATTTAGTGTGCCCACTACTAATATAAAATTGATTTATCAGTTTCACAATCACCAAAGGCCCAAAAAATGACAAAAGGATCAAAACTTCGAGTGAGGCAATGAGTCGTGGCTTGGTGAATGTAGCCAGAGGGAAAGAAGTTTGTTTATCTTCTTCACCTATCTATTTATTATAGAAAAAACCATTATTTGGGTATTGTCACTAATTTTTTTCCCTCTTTCAAACTCATGTGGGGAGATTTCAACTTATTATGTATTCATTGTGTTAATCCTTGTTTGATGAGGGGATTGACTATGAAAGTATTGGTTATGAGAAATCGTCTTAATATCATATGCATTAATTGTGGATTGAATGACTTAATCATGCATATCATTATCTTACAAGATTGAATGAAAATCTCAAGTGAAAAGGAAATGGATTTGAAATCAATCATCCTTTGAGAAATTTCTATTAGATCTTTGTTCTTTACCTTCAAGAAAATTCATCATTTTCATATGCATTAAAGAGTTGATTGAAAGAAGTTATATAAGTGAGCCACTTTCATGCATATATTTGTATTCAAGTTTGAGTAAAGAACCACAAGAAAGAGAGAAGGTTAACAAATGTGCACTTGATAAAATTATCAAAGACAAGTAGTAGCCATAAGCCTAAATCTTATTAGAAGTTTAATAATCCCAAATGGAAAGGAAATGTTTTCCAATTTTTCATTCTCACAGTAGTTGAACCATGTACATTCAATTTTGAATCAAGAAATGAAAAAGAAGTGTTAAACAAACAATAAAGAGCTTGAAATTGATTGATTTAATAAGTTTATTAAAAAAAAAACATGAATAGTAGGATTGGATTATATTGCAAAGTTAATAATAATCCGAATAGAAAACAAATAATCTTAATAATAATCTGAATGGAAAACAGATAATGCTAAGTATTTCTTACATAAGTTTGTTGTTGGAATAATGAACCATGTACATAAATTTTCATTTCAATCTTTAAAAAAACTATGGTCAAGAAAATTTTGGTTTGGATTTCTTGTGGCAAAGACTCTTATCATAATAATTAACCCTTAATTTATTTTTCACTATGTTAGGAAGCTTCATAAATATCATGAAAAGATCTAGTGTTAATTATGAGATATTTAAGTTTACTAATCAATTTATTTAAGGTTTGTTGGTTTCAATGTGAAAGAAAAGTGAAAAATTCCTTCTTTATTTTTGTTTAAACAAAATTTCATTAAGTGATGAAAACATATAATGTTTATTGAAAATTCTTTTTATATACAAGTGATGGTCAATCACTGCCATAAGACCCTAAGACATGGTACATAGATACCATTTTTTCACCGAACATCCTCTTATCTTATCTGGTATTGTAGCATAGGTAAAAATATGCCAAACTTAAAAAAAAAAAAAAAATGGTTAGAAAGATGCCTGAAATTTACAATGTTAAAATGACACATTTTCATAAAGCAACATTTTCAGAAAGCAACACCTAGGGAGGACTTATTCCCATGCGATGACGTGTTATATAATGTGATAAGAATGTACAATTTCCACTATTGATCTTGATATCTCAAAGTGGTGACATTATTGGAAATTTTGATGCCAAAAGCATCTACAAATTATGAAAAATCCCAATTCCTATAGTCTGTGTGAGTGGAGCCTAGTTATAATGAGTTTGTAAAGGAAAATAATGGACTCTAGATTGTGAGTTAGGGTGGCTCTCATCTAAAACCGAAGAGAACCGAAGAGAACCAAAAGTAAAATATACTTGATCAAAAAATTACAATAAGAGGTGAGGGATTTGGAAATGATCATGAATCGCATGCATGGAATGCTAGAGACTCTATTCCTATGGGCGAGGTGGATACCCATTATGCAAGAGATTCTTGAACATGAAATTATGTTCAATAGAGAAAACATAATTGCAAATAATCTTGCTTAAACTATATACAAAACCAAGGTGTTAGGAAAGGGAGACACAACCTATTTTCATATGGCATCATATCCAATGGATGGTGTATATGCCTGCACTAATGCTTTAGTATTTAAGCCAACTTGGGAACTTGCATTTTTTTCCAATACATGCATATTACCAAAGTTTGTGAAATTCTGAGATTACTCCATAATTTTCACTTATGTTCTCATCCCACTACATGAAAAAGTAATGGTAAAAGTTTTCCATGATTCTCTATCAATTCAATCAAAGCTTGGAAATTACATTACATGCAAACATAATGGTAAAAGTTTTCCATGATTCTTTATCCATTCAATCAAAGCTTGGAAATTACATGTAAGGTATGACTAATTTGATTTTTAGTTCATTTTTAATTTTTATCACCTAGGAGAGTCAATGGAGAGCTTAATTGAGTGGTAGACTAGACATTCAATTAGTGAGGGGGTTAGAATAAAGCAGTGAACTAGTGCACATATGTTATGCACTCTTACCAATATAAGTGGATGTGATGTACCAATTATTAAAGAAAACGGAAAATTATTCGCTCTGATACAAATCTGTAATGTACCCGTTACCAGTAACCACGAGAAGATTGTTCGGGTACCAAACTATAACGTACCCATTGTCTAAGTACCTCTAAACTCGCCTTCTTGGGCAACTTATGAACTATGATACCAATTATTAGATTGAAGAAGCATGAAACCAACACATGCAATAATCAAGAAACATGTTAAACCATAAAGAAATGAATAACATTCCATGCACAACATTAACAACAAGCACGCACGATACAAATACATCTCAGAGATAATAAATACACAACGAAACACAAATTATAGAGAAAACATAAAAAACATTTATCTTAAATAAACCATTCACCAATTGGATACAAATGTAAGACGTTCCACCCAACCATAGACACTATCATTCCAAATCTCAATAGCAAGTCACCCCCAAGCCATGGCTATGAATCCACAAGGATGAGTCCTAGGTCGACTCTAACAAACATAACAAGCGATCAAACTCTCATGGTTTTCTCAACACCACAACAATCCTAGTTTACCAACTCTCTTCCCCTTCAACCTGCACAACCCAAAAAAATCAACCCCTTTCTCTGCAATACGATCCCTCAATCTGTCCCACTTCTTTTCCATGGCTCCAGTGTTATTGGTCAGGAAATATCAATGCTAGAAACTCCAAGGATTCTCAGTTATGGGCAGATCTTTCACAAATGCCATCATTCTCATGCACATAGGCATCAATTCCTTTCTACAATAATCAACAGTTACTTAAAGCCAACCAACAATGACTCTTTTCCTATCATAATTCATTTCCCATGCCCAGACTAAGACAAGAATGAATGAGGAACAAATAAAAAATGAAATGAGGGACGACGAAATAAGTGATTAACCAAATGATTGATGAACCCCCAGACAACCAAAATGCAGAATTTATATAATCAATGTTAGCCTCTTACTCGTATACAATCATGAAGTCCTAGTACCACCTTTATATATAACATTTAAGGATATAGTTTTTATCCTAAGTGTATTTCTAGATTCTTATTTTTAATCCTCGTACCTTAGGTGTCAATGTGAGACATTATTGTATTATATAATTGTATCATTACAATGAATACAAAGTTGAGAATTGGTATGAGAGCACTGTAATTCTTAGGGATTAAAGAAAGCTAGTTCTTAGGGGTTAAAGAAAGCTATGGTAGTTTCCATAGCATCTTGGTTTACACCATAGGAATGCTCCGTGGAAATTATTAGATGAATGAGTAAGGAAAAGATGACCGATCTGCAATCGATCTCATCAAGATCAGCCTCAAGCGATCTTCATGATTCATGCACCAAAATTTTGTAAAGAAATAAAAAAAGTCCATGATCCACGTGATCTCAGTGAGTAGATTTATGTTGGACTCAAACCTTAGCGCGTAGAATTGATTGAATATGCAGCAGCATTGTGTTTGACTCAAAACTCAACAAAATCGATGAAAGTTGTGAAATGCTTCACTTGGTGCGCTGGAATCCTTCAAGTGTTATCATAAAAATAGTACTTTATTTTTATTGGAGTAATATATAGAAAATTTTATTAAAATATTATTTTTAAAACATTTTGGGAGTCATAAGAGAAAGTAGCATTGTAATCTTTTTGAAAGATGAAGCTTTGATGTGGTCTAATTTTATATTAAAAGATTTGTGCTCTCAATTTTTTGAAAATTAATTAAAAGCTTTGGGACTTAGGGAGATTTGGGAGAAATAATGGCATTTGTAAAAGGTTGCTAGCAGATATGGCATGCTAATTCGATTTGAGAGAAATAATGACATTTGTAAAAGGTTGCTATCAGATATGATATGGTAATCAATTTATAGAGAATTTTGTAAAATGAGGAAAAATGAAGCTTAGTTGAAAGCTTCATGTAACATCATTTTTAATAAAATCATTATTTTTTGTGGTGATGGTGATGGTGATATTCATCCACTCGAAATTGATTAAGGGGATCAGAGGTACACCTTGTGTAGTATGCAATGGTGATTTTTCATGGTTGTTTTGTGTCTAGTTTTGACACAATCTCAATTAGTCATTTAAAACACCACACACATGGCAATCAAGACACACAATGAATGTCAATCAATGACAAGTAATCAAACTGCAACAAATATATCAAATTATCAATCATGTCAACATTCAACAAAGGATCCTACATCAGTCATGGGCATAAAGCATTGTTAAGCATTCAAGATCATTTATACTTGTAATAGTTTATGTGTAAGTGTGAAATCAAAATTAAGTAGACTTGAGTTGAATTTTTCATAAGGCGCATTCTCGATTGAGCCGGACACCACGAGTCATTATAATTTTCAGTGAAATTTGATAAGACTAAGTTAAAACTTGTTGGAATCAAACTCAAGCCATTGGAAAACTTTGGGATGCATTTTCAGTGATAACCGACATCGTCAAAATTCCAAGAAGCAAATTCAAATGAGTGTGGAGTTCAAGAGAGGGACTTCAAGAGTTCAAGTGAGCGCGAAAGTATAAGAAAGTGAATTCTTGGAAATAAATTCAAGCGAGCATGACAAGTTCAAGCAAGAAAATGTAAGCAAAAAAATTTCAAGAAAGAAATTTCAAGCGAGCATGATAGTGATGGCTAAAATCGTGGAGTTGGTTTCCTTTTTGAAAAATTTGTTAGAAATAACTGAGAACAATACAGTCGCATTGTCCAATGAAACAATGGAAAGTGTTATCACATGTTTACGAGTCATTCAAAAAAGGATTTAGTTGTTACAATTTCAATCCCAACTATTGAATAACGAGATCCAGGATCTCAAAAATCAATAGTGAGTGAAGCATTTTGAACTAGTGTTACAACAAATTTTGACTCACTCCATGCAACTTGCTTGGATGGATTTCCATTTCCCTATGTAGGCTTGAAGTTCCCTTTTTGTGCCTTCCAAAGCCAAAAAAGAATATTTTTCCACAATACTCGCCCTATCAGTTATACAATAGGCGTATACACAGGTTGCTCCACTACAACCCATGTACAACGGGTTTGGTGCTCAAAATTAAAAATTATGTCGGGTTTCCATTCCATGTCACGAGATCCAGGATCCTTGACTTTCCATATACAAGAAACACTTCGACTTAGCCCTTCAGTTCCATTTGAAGGCTATAAATTGAGCCATATCCAAGCCTTGATTCAAGAATTCAACTTTGAGAGCAAAGACACTATGGAGGAATTTAACTTAATATTGAGTCTGCATCTCTTTGTCCTTGAAAGTATGAACTCTTTGTTCATCCCCCCAAGCTCTTCCTTCTTTGTGACGGAGAACCTCATTGATTCTTTTATATGAGCTTGCCTTTGGTGGAGGCCCAACTGGAGGGACTTAGTTTCTCGATTCCGAGATGTGTCATTACATAAGTTTGTCACCTATGTACTTCTGTTGATTATACTCTTTTCTCGTCCAATTGAAATCTTGAAAATATTTGAATTATTGTTCCCTGGGCGTATTTGTCATGTATGTTAATGGATTATGCTAATCCATAAGCCAACATTATATATTATCACCATATGCTTGTGTATCTTGGTTGTTGAGGACAAGCTGCAAATATAAACCTTTCGATCGTGTACTCAACGGTGGTCTTCTTCGAATGTCCAGATGAGGTAGGATCTTGGCCTTGTCTTCTTAGCATTTCATTTATATAGCATACTTGAGATTAGAGTTGTTTTTTGTGTGTCATTCTGTTTGTTTTGGTTTACCCCTTGTCATAGAGATATTTTCCTCGTAACGGAATTGGCGACCATACTGGGGATTGATCTCCTTTTTGGGGTTTGGAGTGTTTTTCTCCTTGATTTGCTCTCTGTTAGCCCGAGTTTCCTTGTCACCTGTTACTTGAAAACTTGTTTTTTACCTTGCCTCTGAGCTTCTTGGCTTAAACCTTGCCCTGGTAGTGTTTTACTGGATATACGTGGTTTTTCCCTTGACAGACGCGTACATACGCGAGYTGTCTTCCTTTAGGGAGCGTATATATGTGATTTGTTCTCAAACAATCGTGTACATCATATTTTTAGTCTTGCTGGTTGATTTTGGTTGTTGAGCCTTATTAGGTCTMTGTCCTAACTGTTAAGTGCTTACAGAGTGATAGGAATCCATTTTATTGTTGAATTTTCGGGYGGTTTTCTTTCTTATCATCGTTTTCATTGGTTGTCCTTGCACATTGGTCTGAGTGTTTACTTCTTGGTGTCCTGCTTGGATGGTCTTTTTTTGCTTGCAGTAGGGTATGCCTGTGAAGTTTTTATTCATTCCTTGCATTTTCTTTTCTTTATATCGACAATACAAAAATATTTTCTTATTTGCATTACGGCATTTTCACTTTTGATTACATTGCATTGATTTTGACACATGTGGAGAAATTGTTTTTCATTGAAATTGTAGAGATTGCATTTGAAAATTTGCATTTAGAAGCATACCAATGCTTTGAAATTCAAGACTATTACTTAGCGGTGTTTTTATATTCGCTTATTTTTATATGTTGAGTCATAATACCATCAATTTCACGAACACACCTCTTGAGTAAGTAGAAGCCATTAAAATTAACGATGATTATTTAAAATTGATTAGAAACAATTTTATTTCTCAGGGTACACAAACAAGTATAGGACAGAGGGTGATGGAATAGGATTTTGTGAGTAAACTTGTCTAAGGCTATTAAACTAAACATATGTGTCTGACCAGGGAGTGGTTAAACCCATTTTGTAATCAGTGACGTCAGGAGGCTCCGCTCACAACGAAGTTAAGGACGAAGTTGCATGAAGTTGGTTGCATAGATAGCCCTCTAATACCTTCTTAGTGTCATAGATATGTTTTGGGTTCTATTCGTGTTTGGGGGTCTTTCTAGTACCTTTACCTATGTGAGAGGCAACGATTTCAATATTTAGGGCTTTCTTACCCTGCCCATACAGTGGACCGGACTTACGACTGATTTCTTGCGCATTGGTTATATTTTGGCGACTCTAGTTGCTTGAAATAGGTAGTCACATAGGTTACTTGTAGAGGTTATTTTACAGGTACCTTGAGTCAAATAAGGGTCGGACAACACACAACCTTTATGGAGGATTACCTCTCTAGGGGGATTTGAATGATTGTGTTGTTAAGTCCACGAGAGCCCTTATAATTGATTATGATACCTCCATCTTTTGAAGGGAGTCTTGAGCCCCTCTTGGATGAGACATACCTACTCTAGTGAGGGAGGCCCCTTTTCAACCACTATATCATGTTTGTGTGCATTGGATTGTTTTCTTTATTTTTGTGTGCTCTCTAATTATTAGTTTGGTCTGCTCTATGATTATTAGTTGGCCCTAGGATTTGGTTTTATATCTCGATTCTTGAGCCATTGTGGAGCAATACCAGCCTCCTCGTAGGTCTCGTCGTTTGTTGAAGTTACCACCACATCTCGATCCTTTACCGAAGTTTCCTTTTAAAAGGCGTAAAGTTAATAAGCATGGTAGATATATCTCCACCTCCCAGACTCATGATCATCTACTTATGAGTATTGAGTCAAAATCGAATCTCTCGGGGATTCGTTCGACTCCTATATCCTCTGTAATTAGTGGGATCCCTTCGACTCCTTCATCCTTGACGATGGTGGTGTCGGAGGTCCCCGCCTCTAGTGCTACCCAACCTGTGAGTTCTACTCGACCCACAAGAACGAACCCTTTCGGATCTATTTTTGGTACGCCAAGTCACAATTCTCAGTCAATACCTTCAACCTCTAATCCCTTTACTTTTGGTATTCCCAACATGATGTCACAACTCTCATCCTTTGTTCCAACA
>SNQJ01S0055700.1:28574-52033 GCA_010110895.2 Picea sitchensis
TCCTTTATGACCAAGCCAAAGAACTGATGGGGGCAGGCAAGTTCAACCCCATGTGGCACAGTCCTTATGTCGTGCGATGTGTCTTAGAGAAAGGAGATTATGAATTGGAATATTATGAGGAGAATATGTTGGATGAGCCCATAAATGGGCTCTACCTTAAAAGGTTTTATGCTTGAGACCTTAAGCTCGGGCGTGACCTTTTGTATACTAGTGTATCTTAATGTATATACATCTTTTCCTTTGTGTCATCGAATTTATTATCAAGTTTTCCCTTGGTTGGCAGATGTCAATGGAGTCTTCAGTTTACTTAGGATTCGTGGATGGTTCCAGTCATCATACGCGGAACATGGCTTCCACCACTTGGGTCATTTACTCACCCGAGGGCCAATTGGTGTCTTCAGGTGGCCTTCGTCTGGAGCCATCAACAAATAATGTGGTTGAGTATAGCATCGTTATAGAGATATTACGTGATTCCATTTCACATGGCGTTCAATATATAGAGGTTCACCTGGACTCCCAGTTAGTCGTATGTTAGTTGAATGGTAGTTACCGTGTGCACGATCCTACTCTACTCCAATGATTCCTACGGGTACAACTTTTGGAATGATACTTTGATTTTCTTACTTATAATCACATACCTAGAATTTATAATCATGTATCTGATGCATATGTTAATTATATTTTAGATTGGAATTTGTCACATAACTAAGAAAATAAAACACATTCATACATTTACACATTGTAACATATATAAGTAAATTCGAAGACCAAAATATTTTATATTTCATCCTTTCGAGTTCAAAAAAATAAGGTGTCATAGTACAAAATGGGGCTCACACCCTCAAAATACATATATGGCTGGTATATAATATGACCATGGAATCTATGCTAGTGGCACTAGATGCGTATCATTATAGAACACTACAGCGTTTGTGAGACATTAAAAGAGTCGCACCCACACACATGGTACACCCACCACCTATTGCTACATCGCCTTTGGCAGATCCTCCAATTGAACCATAGGAATCATGTGTGTCAATCGAGACAGGTTCCCCTACACATTATGTAGCTCTCTTTCCGCGCCACCTCCCACTTTCTCATCTCCTCGACCCCTCCACCGATGTCGTGGGAATCCCTCTGGTCATCGCGGACCTCCATATGCGTAACAAAGAAATTGTTAATACATGATACCATACAAAAATATTTGTGTTTTTTATTTTTATTGAAAAACACAAAAAAATGAAATATATAAAAACATTTCTTACCAACATCATCGTAGGTGGAACCTGGTGTCAAAGGCATGTCATTATCCCCTTTGTAGTTGATCCCTCCGTAAGGATAGTCGTCAATGTCTATGACAAGTCGACACCACCAGAAAAATAAATCATCATTGTAGGGGGTTGGCACCCTACCACCTCCTAGTCGCCTCATCAAGTCAGTCCACCGTGACATGGCTTGATCGTGTTGTCCATGTGGAGTAATCTTGACTCTAGGGATCAAACCTGGAACCCTCTCAAAGAAAAAACTAAAAAGTATGGATGCAAATCCGAAATTTCTCTTTTTCCCTTATTTTCAATCTGTCAATTGGCTCTTCATATTAGCCAACGGGGAGGTACACCAGTCATAAATAATGGGTCTTAAACACTCCATCACATAGAACATGAGTGGCCTCGATGCCTAGTGCAATGAGGTCGACCCCGAAATCTATGTGAGTACAAGCACAACGATCTTTAAGCTTAGGTTCTCGATTGCCCTGATAGGGAGTTGGCTCCCTACTTTATCTGTTCCTGCAACACAATGGGTGGTAATTTACTCCTCCATAGTCATACCACCCTAAGCCCCTTGGACCTTGAGATTCACTACCTCGCCTCGGCGAGACAATCCTATGATGAAGTATATATCGTCCACTTCAATCCTTAACAGTTTCCCATCGAGGTTAAAGGACTTTGTCTCCACATCCCAGTGGTCTACTAGCAACTAGATTAACCTCGCCTGAGCCCTCATTGCCTTGAGAGCCCAAAATTTATAAAGGCCACATCGTTTTGGAACTTTTTGGGCCCTTACATCTCTTCTCACTACTACATCTATCTCTTCATGCTCCCTTTCCCTCCATTCAATCACCATCCTGCAAAGGAGAAACCATTTTTTGAGTTTAAACCTTTCCAAAAATTTAGCCATGGACTTGTACACGGGCTAACATGGTAAAATTCACGTATAGGGCTGCATATACACGTGTAGGATTCACTTTGAACGCGTATATGGGGTCGTATACGCGACTCAATGAATTGTCACCTACGTATATCCTAGTTTCCATGATACACCCTATAATACCCAGAACATGGAGCCTAAAATTGAGATTTAAACCATTGAAATTGAAGGAGAGGGGATGGGCACTTACTTGGTCCAGACTATTTTTTATTTCGTTGATCGTAGCTCCTACAATCGACACTTTAAGATCGTGGGAAAAATGGCCTAAAATGCACTATATGGGTGAAAAACTCAAATGGTATTGTAAAATGGTCTATTTTCACTATTAGTAGATATTTTTTACCCACTTTCTATAGTTTTTTATTTATTTTTAACTTATGGACTAATAACGCAGTGGAAAGACTTGGTTTGTGGTGGTTTCGTCCAATATTTTTTGTGGTTTCCAACATCGTACCCCTCGTTCATACCTTCGGCAGGTATATTCTTTCACCAACATATAGGATAAGTTTTCACTCCATTTTGCATTCCTACATCATCCTATGACCGTGATCCATACACCCTAGGTACAAACCCATTTATTAGCGACACAAAACCTTCTCACTGCTACTAGAAGCGTCGTTCGTAAGTGGTAGAGACTTACCAAACATGGGTGGCCTAGTTAGAACTTTTGTGTCATTTGGTGCCCATGCAGAAGTTATTCCATAAGACCAGGAGTTCCTTATAGTATTGATATGACTTTGCATTCGAACCCCATATTCTTACTCACAAGGATTCTGACCGTTACCTATGGGACTCCCCCCGAGTCTTGGTTAACCTCTTTTCTGACTCCCGAAAAACGAAAAGATTATTGTGTGAACTTGTCTCTTTCACACTCGTTAAATGGATTTGAAAGGACGTCTATTTGGTATAAGGTTAACCATTTTCCGGAACAAGTACATTACTTACGAAAAAGGAATACTCTAGTCACTATTGGCCATAAGAGTTCTCCTGATTATTATTTTACACTTTTTTAGGCCTAGGGGACTAAATCTATGAAAAAGGACATTTTTTGGAGTTAAGTTGTAATTGCATTCCATCATCCTACTTGAAGTATTGAGCCTATTGTAAGTTCCCTCTTTCTCGTTATAAGTCTCTTACCTCAACAATTTGCATCACTAACCAAGAAAATCATTATGTATATCCTTTGTAGCTTGACACCCTGTACCCTAAGAGGAAACATCCCCCCGAGTGCCCATGCCCTGCATGCACTTCCTTGCATTGAACATAGGTATGTTCCACTGCTTGGAACTAGATACTTACTCACGACACTCATTTCCTCTCTGTATCATAGCATTTCTTTTCCTATGAAAAAAACAAAAAAGACGGGTGGGAAAAGAATATTATCTAATATCGGTAGCATTTGTGTCTCCTTTGAACATAGCACAAACTTTTGAGTCCATTTTCATCCAAATTTTGGGTTTAACATGACCTTAGGAAGTTGAGCTCGTTACTTATATTTTACTCCTCTGACTGGTTATTCTTCTAGTCCCTATGGAGAGTTTGTTGATGCCTCCTACATCACAAAGTTTTATCATCAAGTCTATGATGCCCGAGTTATCCATATGTCTCATTCTCTTGTTCAAAGGAAGTCTACAAGCCTGTGTCGTCCATTTCTCATAACTATTGAATTTGCATGTTGACCATACCCTCAGTGTATCTCAGAGTCACATGAATTTGTAGTCATACCATGCACCCTGGTCCTACTTTCATTATGGGTAGGTAACCTTGAACCCAACAATTGACATTTCTCATTGGTGTTGACTGGGGGGTTTCCCTTGTGTTCGAAAGAAATAAATGTATTCACACACTGGGATTCGTGCAATGTCTTGGATTCCATTAGCCTTATTGGTGGTTTCCTCGCCTTTGTCAAAAAAAATCCTTATTGGTTGCTATTCAAATGGTCTCTTTGTGAACATCATATTCTTCCGAGCTCCTCCTAATCATAAATCTATTGCTTTGTACCTCATGTTGAATGATGAGAGATTCCCTAATGCTCTTCTTTCAGTGGGTCTCCTTCCATAGACTTCAACTCATCTATTCTGGACTTTCCTTCGACTAGCCCTCATTCAACTGGGGATGAATCTCAAAACGGTAAACTGGATAATGGGGTGCCTCAATAGTGTCTCCTTCATCGTCCTGATAAATAGAGCTCCCTCGTGATTCTTCAGAGCCTCCTGAGGTATACGCCAAGGTTGCCCCTTGTCCCCCTTCATGTTCCTAATCATCGTGGAAACCCTAAGCAAACTGATAAAAGAGGCCATAATAGAAAGGTGTTTATGAGGGGTGTAAAAGTGACAGCCTCACAGATGGTCTCACATATTCTCTTCGTTGACAACGTTTGGGTCAGTATCTTTGGCTCCTCACGGGACGTGTCCTCCCTCTCAAAAACTATAGACCTTTTCTGTAAGGTGACATGTATGAAAATTAACCTTGAAAAGTCATGTTTACTAACAAGTTTTTTCTTAGAGGCTGAAGTTACCTCTTTTCTCCATATTCTTCCTATCCAACACAAATATCTAGATGAGGGGGTAAAATACCTAGGCTTTAATCTAAAGCCAGACAAGTACAAAAAAATCAAACTGAGCCTGGTTACTCTGAAAGGTAGAATCAAGAATCGACTCCTGGGTCCATAGAACTCTCTCCCGCAGAGGTAGGCTAGTCCTTCAGAAGTCTATTCTAGAAGTAATTCTAGTTTACTGGAACTCTATTGCATCCATCCCTAAAGGTATGTTGGATAAGATAAAAAAAAACTCAACAATCATTTCTTATGAACCGACAACAATGCTTCAGGGGGAATGCACTTAACTAAGTGGTCCTCCCTCGCAACTCCAAAAGCAGTAGGTGGCTAAAGAATAAAAGATGTACATCTCTTTGCCAGAGCTTTAGCTGGACGAAGCCTTTAGATGCTATTGGTAGGGATCTCTCTCGGGATCAAAGTAATGCGATCCAAATAATTCCCCAACTTCTTGATCATCGAATGGCTCAAACAACCGAACAAGTCCTCAAAAGGCTCCATAGTGTGGAAGGCTCTGGTTGAAACTTTCTCCTTAGTAGGAGATTGGGTGGTTTGGAAAATTAGAGATGGAAAAAAGGTCAGGATGGGAGAAGACCCGTGGTTGGAAAATTTCACAATTTCTTATAATTATTTATTGTAATTAACATTATATTATGTCCGTGAGCATCACATTTAACTTCTATAAACATATAAATGAACAATTAAATATAACAAATTACTTGTAAATTAAAAGGAGATTAACTTTGGAAGCATTTCTCATCACCTTGGTATTATTCCACCTCTATGGGTGTTGGGATAACAAAATTAGTGTTAAAACAAATCACACGAATCAGAAAACAATCCATGCAAAACTCAATCACACATTTCCTTTAAATTGTCTTTTCATGTAATATTCCCCAGTTCAACCAGAGAACAATACTTGCAGAAAGACAAAGATACAAATTAAATTTTCTTTTGCTAATCAAATCCTCTAGCTTACCAGCTATGACTTATTCACATTTACAACCAGATTCTAAAACCCATAATTCAATACAACTACAACAATCTAAACAAGTATGAATACAACTGATAAAACATATATAACAACATATAAAATCATTCTCATTCACAGAGTAAATGCACGACCATGAAATTTTCTGCAACCAACTTCATGGGAAGGATGTTCCACCCAAGCATAGACCTGTTGTTCCAAATCTCAACAACGAGTCACCACCGAGCTAGAGATAGGAATGCACAAAAGAAGGGTGCCTCTCACAGTCCCCTCATAACTCAATATCACACAACCCACTGGTTTTTTCCTACAACTATCTCGAAATTCCTCTAGCTCTATTCCTCTTGACCTACCCAACCCAAGGAATGTAGTCATTCATTGATCTCAATCCATCGTATGTCCCATTCATTTATCGGGGTAGTTTTAGCTCAAGTAACTAGGAATCTCTCTATTGGGAACTCGAGCGAACTCATTGCAAGGAAAACCAACAACAAAACAATAGTGAACACTTGTTGATATAATGCAACTCATCGAGGAGGTCACTCTTCAGACCTTAAAACCTGGTTCTCTAATTTCCAGCTCCAAAGACCCTTCAACATGCTCTAGAATTCGCCAAGCCTTGTTGTTCCAGCGCCCAAACTCTTCTCCCCTTTTCTCTTTTTTGTTCCTCTAAAAATCTCTTGTGTAAAAATGTATGTTTGGTCGATCCTGTAAGCGACACTCACCACTTCCTCTGGCATTGCCTTCAAAACTGATTGCATAATCATCACCAGTACATTACATGAGTAATTTGGTAATTATGTTTGTTATACTTACAGATCTGATGTTGTGAACATTATCCACTCCAACCCCTCGTCTCCTCCTTGCTTGAGAATTGCGTAGAATTGGGGAATGACGATGAACTGACCTTCTTTCACATGCCCATTAAACAGACTCCTCCCTTCGTTTCCCACCACCTCCACTCTCCCCTCCTCTCTCGTCATGCACATTATGCCATGCGCATTCATCCTCCACCATGGAATAGACATTGCTCTCTGCATGCATCATCATTCATTCATTTATTGGATTTGAAAACATTCACATTATACATCAGTGAAGCAGAATAAAAGTTATGGCTTACCGGGCGAAGAATGACCCTCTCAGCTCCTAATCCCAAATACTTGAGTACATGAAGTTTGAAGCAATTGACTGTATTCATTCGTCCCCCATCTCTTACGTAGATATCAACATCCTTGGGATTGTCCGCATTGTGCTTTACATGCAGTGTGCACACAAGCTCTTCCACGCCATTCTCATTTGCAGATGAATTATATTCATACAATCCACCAACAACATGATCCCTCTCCCTCTCGTAAGGAGAGAGAGAGAGATCGAGATCGAGGGGCAGGTAAGGTGAGTCATGATTGTTGATTCTGTTGAAGCTTCCTTACAGTTTCAAACTCCACTCCCAACGTTTCAGCCCAGGTGCACGTGCTAAACCTTGCAAAAATATTGCCCCCAATTCCTCTTCCTTCTCCCTGTCCCTCCTCAAGAGGACCACGAGATGAATGACCCTGGCCTAGCCAAGGCAGAGACAAACCGCAGCTTGGGGTATTCATAGAGCGCCCTAGGCGAGACTTTCAAAATTCATCTTGGCGGAAGATTCAAATTCAAATCTGAACATGTCTTTAATAAATTCAAAATTCAAATGATCCACAACGCACCTTAATGGTGGTCCATCCATATCGTATGTCTGCACATTCTGATGGCGATCAATGGATGGGAGTATGGGCACATGCGATCCTGATGGAATGGGAGTATGTATGGGCATACCCGGTCTGCGAGAGATACCCGCACGGTAGTCTCTGCCGTAAAGTGACTTATGTCACCCAACTTAAAGAACAAGTCACCTACACTGAAAAGTGGCAAAAAGTGAGAAAGGGGGACAAGCAAAGAACAAAAAAGTATATAAGGAGGAGGGGAGACACATTCCTGATCATCTGAAATTGGTGTTGTTGAACATCTTGTTTCTGCTTTTTGAGGGTTTTTGACAAAACCCTTTCTTTCTGCTGAGGTTCAGTGGTGCCTTGGGCTCACCCTAGCTCAGCCTTGGGAGAGATCTACCTTTATCTGTCTATCCAATTGCTACAGACTTCATTTAGTGGTTGTTCTGAGCCTGGGAGGGATTCGCTGTGAGTAATAAGGGCTAACTGCAGGTTTAAAAGTTGATAAGGTTGCAGCAAGGTAATTTTGGAGGGGCCGATCCATTGTTGAGCACCCAGAAGAGGATCGAGCCCTAGAAACTGCTTTTCCGTTGCCGGATTAAGCCTGAAATTGCCTTCTTGAATGGGCCGAACCTGCTTAAGAGGGGCCACACCTGTTGCAAGCTTATTTTGAAGGGGCCGAATTCCTGTTTGAGGTTGAAGAGGAGGATTTGAAACCCTATAGGACCTGAAGCACCCACAGAAGGAAATGGACAAAGTTGCAAGCCTTTTCCCACAGGCCGAGGTCATTTTCTGGGCTGGTAAGGTGTTTTAAAGGGGGGCTGAAGTTGGCTAGAGCTGCCGCCAGAACTGTCTCAGCCCCTCAAAGAGGTACCGAACCCTACATCAGCCACAATACTGCAGGCCGAGGGTCTATCGGAGCTGAGAGAGCTGACAGCGGACTGCAAGGAAGGACCGATTCATGCTGGAGACCGTTAAGCCCAGGTTTATCTGATTATTCCTGTTGTAGAGGCTAGGGTTTTCTGTTGAGAGAACTACTGCTAAATTTGAGGCCTGTCAGCCATTGTGTTGCCATATGGCTGGACTATAAATTGGTGTTTGAAGCACTTAAACTCTGATCTGGTTATTGGTAATTCCTGTATTGAGACGGCAGCCTCTAGATGGATTTACTGTTGGTTTTGAATACAATTAGCTGATGGCTTTTGATACTATTTACTGCTGGTTTTGGATATAAAATTATAAATTGCTGGTGGTTTTGGATACCATTTACTGCTGATTGTGGATACTGTGTACTGCTGGTTTCTGGGTAGTATTTACTGTTGGTATTATTATGCTACAAACAGGATTTGGTATTGATCCTATTCAAGTGTTGGGGTTTTATGAATGTGCCCTGTTGTTGGTAGAGATACTGTACCATTTGGCTGTTTCAAGTCGACCTAATTCCCTTATTATCAGCTTAGAAAACCCTAGGTATTTTACATCTTACAAAGTTACATTCACATAATTTGGAATTATTTTGATGGAAAAAAAACAGAGTAACCAGTTTTTAGGATGTAAAGAGAGAAACAAAATAATGATCTCACAACTCAGTTTTAAATTGAAATTTATCACAATACTTCTCCTCATTCTTTTAGTCGTCCTTGAGCTCTTTATTTTTTACGTAACCTATATAGACTTTTTTTTTGCATGATGTACTGTTTTCTTTTCCTTTGAATTTAGATTATCTGGAGACAGAATTTAACTCAGGTTCTAGCTTGCCAACTAGATCCAACACTACATTCATCAAATAAAAGATTCTCAATCAAAGACAACAAATTGGATGCAAGTTTGGCAAAGACAATGGTGGGAAATGAATCTCAGAAACCATTTCGAACAAGTTGAAAACCGTTTTCAATTTTCTAAATTATTTATAGTAACCTTCGGAAAATTGCTCAATAGTGTTCGGTGGGTTTTAAAAAATTATAATATCGAACAATTTACCAAGCATTTCCAGAAATTACAGGAACATTCCAACAATGTAACTTCTTTTAAAACTCCAAAATGGAAAAAGAGACCCTAGGCTAGCCCTAGAGTACAAAACATCCCACAAACAAAAATGTAATGTAATCTATTCGATGTGAAAAAACCCTTTCGTAAGTGCCGATTTTTCAAGAGACCAGAAAAAGTAAGAGCACAACATCCCCACAAACTAAAATGTAATGTAATCTATTCGATGTGAAAAAACCCTTTCGTAAGTGCCGATTTTTCAAGAGACCAGAAAAAGTAAGAGCACTACTATAGTAAGGTTTTCTGGGAAGATTTTTCTTCAAAATATTTCACCTCTCCAAAAACTGTTTCCTAATGATTATTGCGCAAACTGCCCCTAAAGGAACACTTTTTTTTAAAGGAAGAAACATATTCTTAGAAGACAGGTTTTCGATTAAAACAAAACAGAAATTTAAACCTTAATGTGTGGCTTGAAATTTAAACCTCAATGTGTGGCTTGATTTTCCTTAAGCAGAAATTTAAATCTCAATGTGTGGCTTGATTTTCCTTCAAGTAGATCAGTTAGATCAGTTTTTTAATTGATGCTCTACATTGTTGTCTTAACAATATCTCTCGTCATCACTGTTGCAGAAGGACCATCTTAATAGATTGATAAGTCGTTGTTATGGTCTTTAAAAATGTCAATAAACTTGGCTAATTAAATCATCCCTACACTAAAAACTTGAAGAAAGGTTTTGGCCTTGCCAATAAAACATATTAGTCCGAGAAAGGTTTTAGCCTTGCCAATAAAACCTATTAGTTCGAGAAAGGT
This sequence comes from Picea sitchensis, assembly GCA_010110895.2. Lineage (NCBI taxonomy): Eukaryota > Viridiplantae > Streptophyta > Pinopsida > Pinales > Pinaceae > Picea > Picea sitchensis. The sequence continues at coordinate 38,828 of SNQJ01S0055700.1, forward strand.
TTTGGCCCTGTCAATAAAACCTAATAGTCCAGTGTTGCATTTTAAAGAATAGACCTGCATTATTTTACTCTATAAACTTGTTTATTCACTATGCAATTTAGAGAGTAAACATGCATCTATGCCATTTTATAAGTTTTTTTTATTCTAACACAGAAAATTCAGAATTTATAAATACTAAAAAAAAATAATTAAAGATCATGTTATAAGTTTTTTTTATTCTAACACAGAAAAATCAGAATTTATAAATACTAAAAATATATAATAATTAAAGATCATGTTATATGTCTAAAAAGAAATCTTATTAAAAAAATGTTTTAATTATAATTTATAATTTTTTATATCAAAATTCAAAGTTACAGAAAAGAGAATTATGGTATTTTAAATACAAGCATAGATCCATCTTGACTCTGGTTCTATTAATATATATTTCATTTCACAAAAGGTTAGAGTCGATATATACAATTGTCATTTACTTAATTTTTTTTATTATTATTTAAGAGTGACACGTGTCAGTTCCACATTGAATTTAGGCACGGAATCACACATCGACCTAACACTGGGCTGTAGTAGAGCTGATATATACAATTTTCATTTACTTGATTTTTTTATTATTATTTAAAAGTGACATCCACTTTGAATTTAGGCACGGAATCACACATCCACCTAATACTGAGCTATAGAATGCACCAAGTGCAATAAAATATTATCCAAAAACCAACACTAAAATTTTGGAATATCTAATTACCATTCTTTAAATATAAAATATTACCTAAGAACCAAATACAATTTATTAAACATAAAATAATATCTAAAAATAAAAATTTCTGAATATATAGTAATCCAAAATTTTAACAAACTAAACTAACACAGGAAAACAATCAAATCAAATTTTAATGGATGTAAGTGTAAAGTAATATTACCTTTTAAATCCTTGAACACTTTTGAAAATTCACTGCTTTATATTCTCTGGATCCTTGAACACTTTTGAAAATTCACTGCTTTATATTCTCTGGATGGACAACTAGATTTTCTCAACTCCTTTTAATCATCCAGTGTTGACAATCACAACCTGCATATATTCTCAAATATGCATACACACAATTAATTGGCATATATTCTCAAATATGCATACACAATTAATTGGTATAATTAGTTATAAAGAAAACGACCAGACAAAAGACCGATGAAAATGTTTCATTAACATTTTTATTAGGTATTTTTTCGTGATCAACCTAAAGCAAACCTAAAACTATCCAAAGGAAACAAGAAGATAGATGTTTTCAGATAGGAGCAAACATTTTAATCAAAGCTCTTAGAACAATATGAGAAACAAGATGAGAAATATCAGGTTAAACTTTTAAACTAAAACTCATGAGAAATATTAGTTTAAACTTCTGAACTAAAGTTTGAATCATAAAAATTCTGAAATACTTTTAAATCAAGAGACTAATAAAATTTAAATAATTTTATCTAGCAAAAGCAACAGCATCTAAGACCAAGAAGAATTGAGAGCGCTATCCTTTTGTAACATTTTTTCATGTTGACAAAAAAATAGTTCATATAGCATGGTGCCAACTTCTTACATAAGCACCATCAACTAACAAGTACAAAACATAGTCTTTGCAACAACACTAAGTTTAATCTGTCAAAATTTCCCGCAGTTTCTCAACAAAATCTTTTAAATGAGATTGATAATTCTTGCAATAACAATGAAAATCTCTTCACGAAAATTTAAAACAAGAAACTCACAAGATAAAGTTGAATAAACTACTGCAATCATCAATCAAATAGCCAGACAAGAATGATACGCTTCATTATATAATCACCACTCTTTCCATAAAAAGGAAAAGAATGTGAATGAAGGGAATCAACATGCTACTATCCATTCACTCATTCATAGGAAGCATGAATATGACCATGATAATTCATGCCTTGACAATGAAAACTTCCTCACAAGCTTTTAAGTGAAAAAATGACAGCATGAGTGAAAGAATGGCATTCAAAGCTTTTAATTTGCTTTATCTTTTCTTCCTTCCCAGTTTACTTCACTTAATGTGCCTTGATCTTCTTTTTTTTAATCATTTTTCATTCCTTTCTTCTATGGCAAGATGTGTTTGTACTTTAATGTCATAGTCCTACATGATCAATTTGATAGATTTTTTTCTTGTTGGCACTTTTATTTCCCCTCATTGCAAGAATATATCAATTGGAACAAATTTGGTGCAAAAAGATCATGTACTCTCATCCTTCAGGTTAGCCTTTGGTGGGATGAAAAAGAAAGAATCACAGAATAGTGGTTACCACCTAGCAACTCAATTATGCAAGTCTTTTTATTCCACATTTAACACAGATTAACCTCCTCCCAATCTTTGAGTCTTCCTTTCAACTAGCAAGCATAAAACATAGCTTCCACTGCAACTCTAAATTTGAACTGTGAAATTCTACAACAATATCTCAACAAAATTGATAACTTTTGCAATAACATGAAAATATCCTCACAAGCATTTACAACAATAAGCTCACAAGATAAAACTCATGCAATCACCAATCAACTAGAAAAAGAAAAATTATATCCTTCATTATATAATCAGAATGGACAATGTTGGTCGGAAAGGAATGTGAACGTGGGGAATTTTCATACTACTACCGCTCACTTCTGGGAAGCATGAATTTGAATGAATGAAAAAACGAGATTCAAAGTTTTCAATTTGGTACACCTGAAAATGTTTTACTTCATTTCCTTAGCTCCATGAAATCTCAATCTATGGGGTTTGAATATAGAGTTTGAACATGGGCTTCTACCCAAAAAAAAAAAAACAACTCACCTTACCCATTAGTATATTGGATCTATTATTTTTTTTCCTTAGTAGTATATTAGATCTATTATTTTCCTTCGAGACTAAGGAAGACTGATTTATAAATATTATTTGTGAAGACTAGTAAAAAGATAAAATTAGAAATCATGTTCGATGCCTATAAAACTACCAATCAAAATCTGCAATTCCCATAAAAACGAATGCATCAATCATAATTCAATGTCTCCTATATAGGAAATGAGCATGACAATCTTCCGTGAACTACATCATCCTTGAAACATGAGAGTATTGACTCAACATTAAAAATTAACGAAGGGCAAGCATGAAGAACTAATCAAATTAAGTTATAGTTTTCAAACTCAACTGTCATGAAGAACTAATCAAATTATTAAGTTATGTTTTTCAAACTCAATTGATATTATTAGAAGACTGAACAAAAATGAGAAGATTGAACAAAAAGGAACTGTGTTAATCAATTATCAAGCAAAATCTATATTTTGAAATGTAAATGAGCATGGCAATCTTTCGTGAACTACATCATCCTTAAAACATGAGAGCATTGACTAAAAACATTAAAAATTAACGAAGGGCAAGCATGAATAACTAATCAAATTAAGTTATAGTTTTCAAACTCAACTAGCATGAAGAACTAATCAAATTATTCCGTGAACTACATCATCCTTGAAACATGAGAGCATTGATTAAAAACATTAAAAGTTAACAAAGGGAAAGCATGAATAACTAATCAAATTAAGTTATAGTTTTCAAACTCAACTGGCATGAAGAACTAATCAAATTATTAAGTTATTGTTTTCAAACTCAATTGATATTATTAGAAGACTGAACAAAAAGGAAAAGGAACTGCATTAATCAATTATCAAGCAAAATCTATATTTTATTTTGAAATGTAACAAGAAATAATGTCTTACCTTTTGAATCCTCGCATGATGTTGAGTATAGACTGCTTTATGTTCACTAGTCACAATCAAAGATTTCAAAGGAAAACTAAAAATTTTCTAAGCTCTTTTGTCAGTGGTTCAAATTGCAAGGATAACCTTTGCATTTCCAATGTTGGCTATCAAAATCTGCATCACTACACAAATCTACAAACTCACACATAGACGTACTTAAAATCTGATAGCCACATTGTATCATTACATGAATTCACATCGTTGATAATTAGATCCAAATTTAATGTTTGGATAGTTGAGCAAATTATAAATAAAGAAGATGATTAAAATTTTGGGGCTAAACGTTTTAAACAAAATTTTAAACAACCACTATGATAAAAATTCACCTCATCAAAATTTTAAACCTTTTTATTTGGCCCCTAAATTTTTCCTTGTCCAAAGCACACAAGAAGATAATGTTATTAGACCTAGGAAAACCCTTTAACAGGGATTCCATACACCATAAACTATCTGATAATATTCATTAAAAGCTCTGTAAAGTTTGAATCAAAAAATGTTTGTAAAACCCTCTTAAATCATAGATTTTTAAAATAAGCATCATCCATATTTTAACCAAAGCCACATTATCTAAAAACAACAAAATTGACAGGGCAGGCCTTGTGTTATTCTTATTGAAATTTAAATGAACAACATGGACAACAAGAGCATGTATAGACAATGTTGTTCATACCAATTTCCAAAGAATCCAAAAACAAACGGTGGTTGATCCATCTTCTCATCCTTTGGACCAACATTCAAACACCATCAAGTAACAAATGTGCAGCTTATCTACAACTCAAACATTACTTTTTATCACACCTTACAATTGTTTAATATAGTTAACTTGGGTTCATAATATATTCAACGTCTATATCTACAACTCAAATACAAAATACTGCTCTTTTATCATATTTTCTAATTTCTTAATATAATTTACTCGCGTTCATAATATATCTAATGTCTAGATACTTGTAGTCCTTGCAAACAAAAATGGCACCCAAGGGGTGTTTCAAGAAAAACACCCATCCAAAACAGAAAGGACAACAAAAAATTGTTGTTTTAGATGTCTACATCCAATTTGTGGATGTGGAACCCTTTTTTCTAGAACTACCAGAGTTTCACAAGTTTCTAACTTGCAAGAAATCACAAGTAGGAAAGGGAAAAAACACACAAATATACAATTTAAAGGACTAGAGAAAAGCACATATAGCACACTTTTCTTTATATTCAAGAAGTGTAGGTTAGAATTAATGGTTTTCCTATATAAAATATAAAACAATTAATAACATAACAAAAAAATCACAAAAAAAACAAACAAAAACCTGATGATTGAACAAAACGATATGCATGACAAAAAAAGATGAAGAGGGAAGGTAAAGTTATGAATTGAGTAAGTGTTAATTAATGCATGTGAAAGGGGCACTTTGTACAAATTAAGGCCCATGGCTAGCTTGGGCATTAAGATAAATATGATTTTGAAACTTTACTAAGAGAGTATTTTTTCTTTTACTTTAAGGAGGCTCACAAGTGGTCACGTGATACTGGGTTGTTTTGATTATTTATTTAGTATTCACAAGTGTATAGGGTATATTTCCAACAAGTTTCAAAACTAATATTTCATCAATTAAAAAAAATAATGTAAGGAGGTTGATTGATTTATGGTTTAGTGTTTGAGATGGGACATATTGCCCTGGAAATTAAGTTATAATTGAAAATCAAATTGTGAATGAAGTTTGATGGTGATATCACCAAGAAAAAACCATAATAGACTTTCACAGTCAATCATTATTCCTTTGAGAGTGGAATTCAATATATTGGCAAGATTTATACATAAGGGAAGACTATACATTCAAAAAAGTAACCCCAACAAAACTTGTTCAACTTCATTAACCTTTTCTTATAACCTATGTATATTTTTCAAACATTTCAATTTTCAAGGGAGTTACACTATGTTTTCTAAACTCAACCATCTGAGGCAATATATAGAGTGGTAAATTCAACAATAAGCAAGCTAATGTTTTCAGTCTCAAATATTCTTGGAGAACTGGAAAACTCTAATCAAAGCATCAATCCAATGGCTTACACATAGAACTTTGTAGAAAACAAATGTGATAACATAACTATAAAAAGTACAAAATGTATTTTAATTAGATAAAAACTTAAATGAGATGACAATCACTTGATTTATTTTGCAAACCAACTTTATAAGGAAATTATTTAACCTTGTTCTAAACATATTTAAAAAAAAAACTATTAACTCTTAAACACATATTTGAACGCATGAAAAAATAGTTTCAATAAATATTAAAAAAAAAAAAAAAGAGGAAAAGGACTTTAAAAAACAAATGAACCAAAGTATTTGAAACAAAGGCACCTTAAACAAACATCATGGCATGCACACTCAAAATAGTCACACTCCACGAATTGCAAAATATTCATGATGACCTGCAAATTTTAAAATTATATTTTTAATAGAAATGGATTTTCACTCAAATTTTATATCTAATGAGTAATTCAACTTAATTCTTCCTACTGCGTTAACTTACAATAATCTATATACCAAATAGATTTAACTAAAGAAACCACCTATAAAAGCCTAAATATGAATTTTCAAGAATCGAATCCTTAACATGAATTCTCAAGAATGGAATCAAACTCCTGAAAATTATTTATAGTTCAAAACAAGATGACATACTAATTCATAGACATTCAGAATTAGGACTGTCACTTTGCAATTATTTTTGGTCAACTAGTATTTTAACTTTGCAATAGATTATACATCATTAGATGACATACAATGCAAAGTTGTAGGAAGGATAAATAGATGTATATGGATTGAATTATCTATACTTTTGGATTTCATCTTAATTTAATCCAAGAAATCTTATTTTAAGACTTAATGCAAGAGAAGATGCAAATGATGTAGTATTTCCATAACTCTACAAAGTGAATATGAAGAAGAATTAGGTAGGATTCGCCATCATATTGGCACAGTTCCACTTGAGGGTTATGCATAACATAAAAACATTAAACCTCGAAACAAATAATAAGAGATAGAAAACAACCATGGATAGCATACCAAAGCATGACAATATACTCTTCAATATTCCACACTTATTTTTATAAAATGCATCCTTGAAATTAAAAGTTACAGACAAGATAATATGTAAAAGAAACTCAAAAGATCAATGGAAACATATCCATTCATGATATTCAAATAGAGAACACATTGTTCATAAAGCATATCCACATAAACATAGAGATATCATTAAAAGAATATACAAAATAGACATCCAACAAAAAAATACAATGTCACAAATGATAGGAGTTAACATAAATCCTGGAAATCTGAATTTAATTTACAATTAGACCTTATGGAACGTTCTTTTGGCCATTTCTAGAGATTAAAAAGAAAAACATGAACAAGGATTATTTTCCTCCTAGTCCTAGGTCCTTGACCTTTAGTTTTGGACTTTTAAAAAGAATGTTAAAGACAATTTATTTATTTTTCTACCCATTCTATATGTAAGTGCTATATGCATATGAGAAATGTAATTTTCATTTTATAATGAATAGATATGTCAATTTTTCCTTTGGAAAAAAAAGAAGATTAGCATAAAAAAAAAAAAATGGACCACACCACATGTATAAAGATGATTTAGAAAACAAACTCATCATCTTTGGACAGCATTCCCACTAAGGGCTATGGATAAGAAAATGATAGTTACAACAAATGAGAGATATCAGGAAATAGAAAACTACTTATACAAAATTAGATTTCTCCATTTTCTAAAATTATAGTTTATCATTATGAATGAAAAGGAAATAGAAAACTACTTATACAAAACTCGATTTCTCCCTTTCCTAAAATTATAGTGTATCATTAGGAATGAAACCTATTGTGTTTGTGGATGAACATCTCATCTAACTTTCATTTAAAAATAAAAAACTAAGATGAAATTAACTGTACCATTTATTTGCTAAATTTCAATAACATGGAAGTTACAAAGAATTTGTAAAAGGAAATAAAAAATTTAGAAGAATCAGACTCCATTTATGTTGCTCAAAACCTGAAACAGAGAACATCATTGATAATGAACCATCCTAAATACTAAATAAACATAATAAAAATCCAACCTACATACAACATGTCTCATCGTCTTGGTTAAAAAAAGAGCATAAACTCAAATCAGGGAAAATAAAAAATAATACATATAAAACTCAATCTCACAATTATTTCATATAATTAACATTATATTATGTTGGTGAGCATCACATTTAACTTTTATAAAAATATAAATGAACAAGAAAATATAACAGATGACTTGTAAATAAAAAGGAGATGAACTTACAAAACATTTCTCATCACCTTAGTATTATTCAATCTCTAAGGGTGTTGGGATAGCAAAATAAATGTTAAAAAACGTCACTGGAATTAGAAAACAACCCCTGCAAAATTCAATCACACAATTCCCTTAAATTGTCTTTTCCAGATTGCATTGTATTCTACTAATAAACATGACAGTCAATTTCTATGACTAAATTAACAAAATCTATCATAATTTAAACATTGCAATATTCTCCTAAATTACTAATGGCATGTATCACAATTTTCCGGATAGTTGCTCTGCATAGAAAAATGATAGTTACAAAAGAAATATCTCAAGAAATAGAAAGCTACTTATACAAAACTTGATTTCTCCCTTTCCTAAAATTATAACCTATCATTACCTAAAATTATCATTATGAATAAAAATTATTGTGTTGTGGATGAACATCTCATCCAACTTTTATTTAAAAATAAAAAACTTAACTGTGCCAATTATTCACTAAATTTCAATAACATTTAAAAATAAAAAAACTAAGATGAAATTAACTGTGCCAATTATTTATTTACATCTCTATCAGAAGTTACAAAGAATTTGTAAAAAGAAATAAAAAATATAAAAGGAAATAAAATTTAAAAATAAAAAACTAAAATAAATTTAACTGTGCCAATTATTTACTAAATTTCAATAACATCTCTGTCTGAAGTTACAAAGAATTTGTAAAAATAAATAAAAAATGTAAAAGGAAATAATTTTTTAGAGGAATCAGACTCTATCTGTTACTTAAAACCTGGAACAGAGAACACCAATGATAATGAACCATCCTAAATATTAAATAGACATAATGAAAATCTAACATATATACAACATTTCTCATAGTTTTGGTAACAAAAGCATAGCAACAACAACATAAACATAAATGCAAATCAGGGAAAATAAAAAATAATACATACAAAACTCATTGTAACAATTATTTCTTATAATTAACATCATATTCTATTAGTGATCATTACATTTAACTTTTATAAAAATATAAATAAACAAGAACATATAACAGATGACTTGTAAATGAAAAGGAGATGAACTTACAAAGCATTTCTCATCACCTTGGTATTATTCCACCTCTAAGATTGTTGGAATAGCAAAATAAGTGTTAAAACAAGTTACAGGAATTAGAAAACAACCCATGTAAAATTCAATGACACTCTTTTCCCGATTGCATTGTATTCTACTAATAAACATAGCAGTTAATTTCCATGAATAAATTAACAACTACTAATAAACATGGCAGTTAATTTCCATGAATAAATTAACAACAAAAGCTCTCACAATTTTAACATCGCAATATTCTCCTAAATTACTAATTGCATGTATCAAGATTTTCTGGTTTGCATTGTATTTGGTTTGCATTGTATTATATGACATTTGATTTCCATGAATAAATTAGCAGAAGCTCTCACAATTTAAACATTGCACTATTCTCCTAAATTACTAATTGCATGTATCATGATGGAAATTAAAAAATCATAAATTAAATAAAATAAAAATATTTTATATTTTTCATATAATAACTATAACAGAGAAAAATGTGTAAAAAAAAAAAAACTAATCATAAACATATAATTAGAGTAAACTAAGGAATAGACATTCAACATGCACTGCAAAGACAGAAATAACGAGAATTAACACAACAAAGAAAATGCACAAGACATTTCTAAATAAGGATGAAATGAGATGTTCACGCTATCACACACTTTTTCTAGAAATTTTGATGAACTGTAATTGATTCCATAAACATTTCAATATTCTGCAAAATTTCTTTTCTAATCATATGCATCCAGAAAATTAAAAATTATAAAAGAAGTCGTACAAGCAATCAAAAAATTAGCGTAAACTGTTTCCATTAACAAGCAGTGCAAATAGAGAACATGTTAATCATGAACCATACACACATACATAAACATGTGATTAGAAGAAAATAAGAAACATATATTCAACAAGTAATACATAGACACATGAAGAACTCAAGTATCTTTTCTCATCATTCATCATCTTGGAAGCACTCCAGTTCTGAGGGAATTGCATAAGCATAAAAGGAATTGAATCACAGTGCATAGAAGACCGCCAATACGAAACTGAATCTTTCGATTTCATGAATTTATCCCCTATTCTGTTTGTTGATGAGCATTGATGTTTCAATTTCCATTAAACATTTTAACAACAATTCTAAGAGTAAACAATCCAATACTCTATTAAAATTTTAATCTCTGTATTTCGAGGAATCAAAACTTACAAAGATTAATTTGTTTAAAAAATCCAGAAAATCAAGGTAAACTGTCTCCACTAATGTTGCTCAAACAAAGAACAAGCTGATCGTGAACCATACACAGACACGGGCATAATTAGAGGAAAATGCAGAATAGACGTTCTACAACAAGGAATGCACAGGGAAAACGAGAATTAGCTTGAAAAACAAACTAGTAAACACAAACCACTCTTGAATAAAAAGGAAATGAATAATTTAGGCAACATTTCTGCTCAAGATTTCACCTCTAAGAGTTCTAAGTACTAAACAAAAAAGGTTAAAACAAATCACAAGAAATAGAATAGTTAAAGCAAGCCATGCAATTTACTAAACAACTGATTTCCTGTAATTGTTGGATTGTATTCAATCAACCGATTTCTTGTAATTGTTGGATTGTATTCTATTGATTAGCTACGCATTTCTAAGTACTAAACAAAAAAGGTTAAAACAAATCACAAGAAATAGAATAGTTAAAGCAAGCCATGAAATTTACTAAACAACTGATTTCCTGTAATTGTTGGATTGTATTCAATCAACCGATTTCCTGTAATTGTTGGATTGTATTCTATTGATTAGCTACGCATTTAAATTCCTTCCACAAATTAACAATAGTTCTAAGAATAGGCATTCAAATATTCCCATATACTTCTGATCGTATGCATCTTGGAAATTAAACGTTAGAGCGATCAAGAAGTTATAAAAAAAACAAGAATATCAATGAAACAGCCTCCATTATTATTGTTCAAACATAGCACGTTGATCATGAACAATAGACATTGACATAGTAAGAAGAAAGAACAAATAAAACCTTCAACAGAAAAAACGCAGAATAAAGATTAACTAGGAGAATTACAAAATCACATACAACATTAATTATGAAAGAAGGAGAATTACAGAATCACATACAACATTAATTATCATAATGAAAGAAAATACATCAGATGCCTTGGTAAATACAATTGAAATTACATACATAAGAATGGCAATAAATTTCAAAATAGCTTCGAGAGTAACCATTCCAATATTCCGCTAAATTTCTATTTACAAATATCCTGTAAATTAAGGATTACATAGAAACATAATTAAGAAATGGAAATCGATTACATAGAAACAGAATTAAGAAATGGAAATCGATTATTAATGGTAACAATTTCTACTCATACATATACTAACAAATTAAAATAGAAACATAACTAAAAGAAAACGGAGAATAGGCGTTACAGAATACTGACAGAGATAACAAGGAGTAGAATGAAGAAGAAAATAAGTTGTGAAGACAAATCATGGGAAAGAAATAATTGATACAAAAATGGACACACAAATTCCTAAATGTTTTTCCTATGGATTATATGCTAGACTATTGATGAGCATTGCATTTGAAAAAGAAGTTGAAATTAACAACTTAATCTTTTGTTCCATTTCCATGAATAAATTAACAACCGTTTATTGAACAAATATACATTTCAATATTCTGTTAAATTTCTATCCGATAAAAGAAATGTAAAAGGAACCAGAAAATCAGTAGAAACCTCTCTATTTATGTCGAGGAAATAAAATACAAGACATATAATCCCAGAAATTAATAGAAAACAAGGTCTACCCATATGAAAAAAATTAGAAAATTCACTAGATAACTTCAAATCGTCAAAAGAAAAGAGAAGCAAATGAAAAAAACACTGCAACACACACATGCCAGCCAGAAATTAATAGAGAACAGGGTCTACCCAGATAACAAAAATGAGAAAATGCACTAGATGACTTCAAATAATTAGAATAAAAGACAAGCAAATGAAAAAAGCACTGCATCACACACATCCAAAGCAAGCAGGCACAACTTCAACATCAGAGAAGGCATAAGCTCAATCAGTACAGGCATAAGCTCAATCAGTACCGGTTATTAATACTCTCTCCGTTGCCGGGAGACGAGTTTCATCACACGCTAAACAACCACTCATAGCCGTTTCCTTATTTTTGGTTTTGTTTTCTTTAACAGAAAAGCATGCCCGGAAAAACTATTTCCGCTCATGAGCCATTGCCTTCTTTTTGCTTTTGTTTTCTTTAACAGAAAAGCATGCCCGAAAAAACTGTTTCAGCTCATGAGCCATTGCCTTCTTTTTGCTTTTGTTTTCTTTAACAGAAAAGCATGCCCGGAAAAACTGTTTCCGCTCATGAGCCTGCCTTCTTTTTGATTTTGTTTTCTTTAACAGAAAAGCATGCCCGGAAAAACTGTTTCCGCTCACGAGCCATTGCCTTCTTTTTGCTTTTGTTTTCTTTAACAGAAAAGCATGCCCGGAAAAACTGTTTCCTCTCATGATCCATTGCCTTCTTTTTGCTTTTGTTTTCTTTAACAGAAAAGCATGCCCGGAAAAACGGTTTGCGATGCATCAATTTCCAGAGTCTATTCATTTAAAACTCTTTGTTAAAAATATGAATTTAAGAAATCCGCCTCCAATAGTATTCGAGTTCAAAAATTCAAAAAAACATATAAAATTTAAGAAATTTTGTTATCCATGGGATTGTATGTTTGTGAATGTCTTAAATTTGTTAAGAATTGATCTTGTCTTAGCGTCTTTTTAAACAAGGGTTGCATGGCAACGCAGTCCCTGCTGAGTTAGTTGGGAAATACATGTTGAACAATGAAACTTAGTATAACTAAATGCACTCTGAATTTGCTAGGAAAAAATACTTTAAAATCAGATTGCATTTGAGCTATAAAACTCTAAAAATATACCTAAAGCTTGGCTCTCACTTCCTCAAATGAATCGTTGGAAATTTCCTCTAAACCTTAGTATGTCTTGCTTGATTGG
>SNQJ01S0055700.1:72786-87577 GCA_010110895.2 Picea sitchensis
TCAGTTCTTCCTTCTAACAGAAAAAGGTTTCCAACCTTCTTCGCTTTCATAACTAGTAGGATTCCTTTGTAGACCTTCATAACTCCACCTTGAACAATACTTTTATATCCTCCAGTATCTAAGAATCCCAAAGAGATTAGGTTCTTCCTAAGCTTAGGTACATGTCTCACATCGGTTAGTATCTTAACAGATCCATCAAACATCTTAATTTGAATGCTACCAATTCCCACAACTTTACATGATATATCATTTCCCATGTAAACAATTCCATCATCTATAGAATGGTAAGTAATAAACCAGTGTCTATGAAGACACATCTGATTTGAAGCACCAGAATCTAATAACCACTATTGATCATAACGTGAAACAATTCCAATTGTTAAAACTTCATCAGTCATACATGAACTTGTTGTTGAACCTGTTTCAGTTGTGTTTGCTTCCTTCATCTCTTTTGGAGGGTCTTCTTTGGAGGCTTGTTGTCGCTTCCAACAATCCTTCTTCAAGTGTCTAGATTTGCCACAAAACCAACACTTAAGATTGCTCTTCTTGCCCTTAGACTTTGACCGAGAGAAATCCCTCTGAACATGTCCTCTTTCCTTAGGTCTTCCTCTGACCACCATCGCCTCAGATGTATAGGTATCAACATTGGATTTCTTCCTTGTTTCCTCAGACAGTAAAGATCCAACAATAACATCAAACTCAATATTTTTTGTTGAACTGAAACTAATAGAGGTAACAAAGTGATCCCATGACTCGGGCAAAGAACACAATAATGTAATCGCCTTGTCTTCAGATTCGAATTTCACTCCCATGCTTAGACTTTGACCGAGAGAAATCCTCTTACCATGTCCCTTCTTAGGGTCTTCCCTCCACCACCATCGCCTCAGATGTATAGGTATCAACATTGGATTTCTTCCTTGTTTCCTGCATAAAGAGATCCAACAAGTAAACATCAAAATCAATAATTTTTGTTGAACTGAAACTAATAGAGTTAACAAAATGATCCCATGACGTCTGCAAAGAACACAATAATGTAATCTCATTGTCTTTAGATTCGAATTTCACACCCATGTGCTAGTCAACTGACTAAATGAGTATTATTAAAAGTATTTAAATGATCATCGTTCGTACCTTCCTTCATAAAGAAATCAGATAATTGTCTTTTCAGGAAGATCCGCTTGTCGGCGATTTCCCTCATACAAGCTTCCACTATCCACAGTTTTCAACTTTGTCTTCTCTGTGATAATGTTGAACAATACATCGTCGATCAAACACAGGCGTATGGCACTCTATTCTCTCACATCGATCTGTTCCCACTCTTCATTTGAAATGGTCGCAGGTTTTGATTTCTCCTAAAAGTTTTTACGACACTTTTGCTGTAACGAGAAGATCATGCATCTTCATCTTCTAGATCTCAAATTTGTTCTTGCCATTGAACTTATCTATTTTGAATTTAGCACTTTGAGTTTTCATCATTAACAAAAGAAGAAACTCAAAAAAATTTCATATGTACAACCGCTTTTCCCTTTATATGAAAAAAATCTAGGTTTTAAAAGATTGAACCCAAAACCAATGGCAGAAAAGGTTTTACAAAAATATTTTATACCTCTCTACCAATCCAAAAAAAAAAAAAATTAACCTTTAAAAAACAATATTTTAATATCCCCATGCATAAAACAATATTTCAATATCCTTATGAAGCAAATTATTCACACCATACCAATTGCATTCAACAATTCAATTTGCATTCAACCATTCGACCATTTAAAATATTCATACCATTTAAAAATATGCAAATTTGGTATTGGATATTCGACGCTCCCATCCAACAGTTAGACCAGCGTTGTTTTGAAAAACATGAACTTCATTTAAGGTCACTAGTCACTCGACGCTCCTATCCAGCAGGGACCCCAATGCTGATGCAAAAATCAACGCTCCCACAAAGAAAAATGAAATCGTGCCCCCTCAACTCGAATGCTTCAACGCTGATGTAAACCAACGGAGCTCCCAGTACCACATGACCCATGCGTTGATCTGTTGCATGCTCTTTCACCCTGCTCAGTCCGTGCGCACCAGTCGCCTATCCATGCTTTACGCTCATGCAACAACGCTTTTCTCCACAACCAAAGCGATCTCCCGAGATCTAATACCAGTTGTTAATATGAGAGCCACAATTAATAATACACAACAAACACACATGGAAAAATAATACACGGTGATTTCATGCGGAGCCCGCCCTAATTTTGGGCTACGTCCACAATTGGCAGCAGGTATCGATGCTATCTTATTTTTCAATAGTGAAGATGTTACAGTTTTATAACCCCTTCCCTCTTCTCACATTCACCCAGGTCTCTCCTATGCATGCTCCAGCGGAATCAACGCATGCACAACGCTGAGGTAGACGACGGATCCTCGAATCTGGGATCACTTCAACATAATTGAGGTTAGGAACATAAACAACACAAAACTACAACAAAGGATCCTACACGAATAGGGTGATCCAAACACATTGGTCCTCATAATTAGAACCATGATCTACCATAAACCGTGCAAATAGGAGGAAAGAGAAATCGCCAACCCAGTGCTCCCTTGACAAAGTTCTAAAGCCCAAAAGGGACCATTCCAATAGTGATTCAACTTATTCCAAAGTTGAGAACATTGGTATCACCCTCACCAGTTTAAGCTTTTGAAGCGAATTCCCCCCTACCCGGAGATGTTGTAAATCCGTGAATAATATATGCCCCAAGATCGGATGCAACTTATCCTTCTACAAGAGAATAACATCTAGATATAAGCACTAAAAACAACATGGAAAATTTGATTTCGACCGGGGATCACCATGCCATGTAAATTTAAGCATAGTAAAGAGAGCTTCATTCCAAATAAAAATGGAGTCCTAGACTGTTGTATCAGTTTTCCATCTCAAAAAAATCCAAACCAAGAGTGTGGTGATTAAGTGAGTGGAGCATTCCATCCTTATAGGACTTCACCTACGACTTAGGGCTAAGATCCCCTATTGTATTGTCTACATGAGCAGAAGAGGATACCACCTTCCGCTTGTAAGACTTGACTTATGATATAGTCTCAATCTCCATGACACTAGGCCGAGGAGGAATAGAACTACCCTTGATCACAAGACTAGTGGTTTGAGGCGCATGAGGTTGTTCCTCCACCAAGGAAGAACCACTAACCTAATGTTGTGCAACAAAGCCAATAGGGATCTTTGATGAGCCAGGCCCACTAGAACCTGCAGCACTAGAACCGATACCACCAAACTTGAACCAACAGAATTTGTACCATTAGAACTTGTACCAACTGAACTTCAACTACCAATAGGGCACTTTAATGAGCTAGACCACTAGAACCTGCAACACTAGAACTGATAGCACCAAACTTGAACCACCAGAACTTGTACCACTAGAACCTGTACCAACCAAAGTTCAATCACTAAAAGAGGATTCCCCATGACCCAAACTAACAATCAAAGAGGGGTTTCCAACCCCAACTCTCCAACCCCAAGCCACAGAGGTTCCAATAGTCCTTGGGGCCTTGGAGAAGGGGGTCATCAACTTCTCCCTCAATTTCAATCCCATTAGGCCTAGGCTTGCGAAGAGGGAAATCTCGAATCAAGTGATCTTGGGCTTGACATGCAAAGCTAGCACTTGGGAGATTAAGTTACCAAATCTTCTACTAGCAGACTCCATCAATGGTGCAAACATAAATAAAGGGAGGAAGCTTCCACTTTAGATCCACCTCCACACACACACCCTTGCATGCAATTGAAACAAGTTATATAAATTCTATAATAAGCACTTTACCAAATATATAGGAAAACATTTCAAAAAGGTAAGTAATAGGTAGGGTTTGGAACAACCATAGTGGATAATTAGTCTGACCATGACCATCGAGGTTGAAATCCCTCCTGCTACAATTGAAGATAGCAAGAGACCTGCAATGTTCAAAGTTCCAAACTATAACATATGGTCAAGGCTACATCAAAGTAAAACAAAAGGAAAACAAATTTTGGCCCTAGACCCTAGTGGGAGTTCAAGGATAACCTCTTGGCCTCCCAATTGAACAAACACTAGAAATTAAACACTTCCTCATCTAGCATCCTATGCAAAAAGAGGACAATAACTCGTGACCTGCCCCCATGCATGCACCCCTCAAAATACTCCTTATTACCTACAAAAAAAAGGTTAAAATCGTCGAGGTCCTATGAACGCTTGGAACCAATGTTAACTGAAGGTTGTGAGGGGATCTTAGTCACCTTACCATGTAGCTCCGCTACAGGTGGTCTTGAATACTCTGAGAACACAGGCCTACCATTTCCCAAGTCTATGCCTACACCCACAATGGTTAATGTAGAATCACTAGACGAAGAAACCAAAACCATGATCAATCGAGATGGTGTTGACACCCTCAAGACATAAAGGAACATGAACTAGTGTTAGATTAGCTACATTCTCTTCATCTTGACTCAAACTCACTACAAGTTCTTTCTCTAGGGTGACCACATTCACCGTTGAAGGAATAGGTTGCAACTCCTATTTTGGCTTTTAAAAACTTGAAAACCCAAAGTTTGAGAACTTTGCATTTAGAGATTTGACCATTGCTCACATATTATCTTCATTGTTAGAACCATTGAGGGAAATGTCTTTCGAAGGTGATTAATCCCGCAAATGGTCATGCATTTGATGCATATTGCCTTTTCC
This sequence comes from Picea sitchensis, assembly GCA_010110895.2. Lineage (NCBI taxonomy): Eukaryota > Viridiplantae > Streptophyta > Pinopsida > Pinales > Pinaceae > Picea > Picea sitchensis. The sequence goes on from SNQJ01S0055700.1 coordinate 77,502, forward strand.
CTCAATGACAACCCAAGATTGGCCCCTAGAGAAGGCTCACTCTTCAACTCCAATCGATCTTGTGGAGAAAAAAAACCCATTATTGATTGTACACTTATGTTCTCCTAAATCTACACCCTTTCTTGCCCTTACAAAGATATCTATTCTTGTCTGTGTCCAGAATTTCACTTGAGCCTGAACTCATAGATGTATCGGTGTCTAGTAGAGTACATGTGTTCATACTTATGCCTAAATCTGTACACTTGGTTGTCCATCCCTACATGCGTCCTTTATGTTCTTCCAAAGAAGTGTCCCGCTTTGCCACCTAGTAAATTAACCTAGAAAAAAGCTCCATTATTGATCATACACATGTACTTTCCTAAATTTGCAACTTTTCTTGCCCATGCAAAGAGATATATTGATGTCGGGGTTCGAAACTGCACCTAATCCCTACCCATAGTGATACTGGTGCCTAGTAGTGTACCCACTTGTGCCTAAATTTGTACCATCCCTACATGCATCCTTTTTCTCTCCCAAGTGCATTTGTACAACACCCAAATTCTTCATTATTGTTTCCATTATGAGCATCCTTTCCTGTACTCTCATCACCTATGCAGTGTTCAAATCTCTAAACCATTTAACCCTATGTGCACGCCCAATTTAATTTCCATACTCCCTCCGTCTCCTTACTCAATACTAATCAAGCTCCCACATTTTCAAGTAATTCTTCTCTTTCATTAGTTCTCTCACCTCTTTTCACTTTCCTTAGGAGACAATTGATTTCAAATGTGTGTGATGGATCTCCCTTCCCTTTGGATTATTTTCTTTCCATGCTCACATTTTTCCTTTTTCCTTCTCTTAATTTTTCTTCCATATCTGCTTTGCATTCTTTCCTCCAACTGGCATCTTTTCTTTGCATCCATCACTCCAGCCTACCTTACCAACAATTCCCTTCAGACCACTATCTTCGCATCCACTTCTCCAAATTTTGCATTATGCACATTGCTACCTCCACACACCATTTTATTTGCATCCTTTCCCTCTACATCATCCACATCTAGGAATGTGGAACACAAAATGCCAAGCACTTCACCTCCCTTTGCACATGTTCGTTGCTCGATATTTCGCATCAAGGATAGATATGAGAGACTTAAGATTTATGAGTATAGAGGTAGACAATGGAGCAATGGATGCCATGCGGCGATACAGGCCATTGGCATGTGGATAGATGATCCCAAGTGGCATGACAAACAAGTGATACATGGTAGGTAGAGCATAATGAGGATCAATGGTCGAGTGCTTGGTGGCCTTGGGTTGATAGGGGGCAGGGGCTCTTGGCTTCGAACGCTAATGGGCCACAATTACCCAAAACTAACGCGAGGACTCAAATAAACAAATATTCATAGAGATCCTCTCCATTTTACAATGGAATATAAACATTGGATTATTTTTCTCCCTTGACATGTAGTATAAATAGTCAAAAGGGAATTTGACATTGTGGTCGTTGGGATGAATCTAATAGCATCTACAACTAGTAAAACGTTTAAATTACAATGTTGGAATTTTCTATGTTGTGAGTATAAAAGTAGCAAGCGGTTGTTTGAGACCAATCTATTCTCGCTTGAAGATTATTCCTAGAATTAATTGGTTAATTACAACAACCAACGAATTAAAACCGTCCATCTAATTGGTTGAATGAGATCGATGGTTATAGTGGCAGAGTTATTATTCCACATCTAATGGGTTTCTCATTCCAACCCTGAGTTTAGCAACCAGTTCATTCTTAGACCGTTGGCATTGTCTTTTGAGTGGCATATGGTATAGTTTGTCAATATATAAATATACCTCTTAGCATTCCAATGGAAAGAATCCTTGGGGCAATTCATTTAAGGGAATAATCTGTAACAACTAGATTGTTCCATTGTCTCCTTTAGAAATTTGTGTAGTGAAATGAACTCTCAATCATTGCAATTCCTTCAACCATGTGTCGGGCATTAGGTATGCTTGTGTATTTGTATGGAAAGTTGTTGAGGTGGGAAACGATTGCACTAGAGCGTCCTTCCTTTTGGTATCATTACAATGTTCATTTTGTTGGTATAGTGTTAGAGTATAATTGGTACCACTAGAACCTGAACCACCAAAACTTGTACCACTTGAACCTAAACCAATCGAAGAGGATCCCCCGAAGACCCAAAACAACAATTGAAGAGAGGGCACTACCCCCAACTCTTGAACCTGAAGCCATAGAGGCGCCATCAGTATTTAAGCCCTTGGAAAATGGGGTCAACAACTTCTCTCTCTCATTGGAAACCCTATCAAGCCTTGTATACTCAACTTCACCAACATGACAAATGTGCTAGGCATTGACTACCTTTAAAATGTCTCCAAAACTTCTTTGACTCGAGTAATAATTAATTTGAAAATAAACATGAAAGAACAAATGCCCAATCAAGATTCATGCTAAATATAAAAGAAATGAACAACATGCCATGCACAACAAAAAACCAACAAACATTCAGCATAAATACATCTCTCAGGGATAATAATAATAATACACAAGAAATATTATACATTATATAGAAAATACGTAGAGCACTTATTCTTTTCAAATAAACATTAATTCAATTACAGACCAAGGACATCTTCCCAACCATAGACACACTTGTTCCAATTCTCAATAGTGTCACCTCATGATCCGTATTATGAATCCATGACTGTCCTAAGCCAAATCTAAACAACAGCTTGGCTAATTAGCTCTCAAGCTCCCAAATACCACAACAATCCCAATTTCTAGCTCTCTTTCCCCTTTATCCCATAATATAATCCAAAGAAATGAACCCCTTTCTACCAAGGGTTCTGTGTTGTTTCATTAAGGCTCCGGTGCTACTGGTTATGAAATCTCCATGTTGGAAACTCCAAGATTCTCGGGCCAGGACAGCCTCTTTGAGAACTACTCATCAATTCTATGCATGCATCCATTCTCCCGGAAATGATCAACAATTCTCTTAGTAGCTATCTAGCAAATGGAACTCCCAAGGAGCTCATAACCACTTTCAATTAAACCATTATATAAAAAATATAATAAAAAAGATTCTAGTTCCCTTTAGCCCTCTCTCATGGAATCATGTCTCTATTCCCTTTTTTTCCTTGTCCATCCAGCCTAACGACATATATATATATATATATATATATATACATATATATAGAGAGAGAGAGAGAGAGAGAGAGAGAGAGAGAGAGAGAGAGAGAGAGAGAGAGAGGTATTACATTCCTAAAGACTCGCTCACCAACCTAAGTCATGATTACATAATACATTCTAGTTCGATGGGGATCAAATCAGAGGTGCCATGTTTAGGCTTGTGAAGAGGGAAATCTAAAATCAAATGATCCCATACCTCAGATGCAAATCAAACATTTGGGAGATTGAGATACAAAACCTTCTATTGGTGAATTCCATCAATGGTGCAAACATAAATAAAGGGAGGAAGATTCTCCTTTTTCTTTAGATCCATCTCCACACACCTTTGTGGGTTTTGATGAAACAAGTTTTAGTGATTGTCTAGAATCAACACTTGCCAAACCTACAAGAAAAACATGTCATCAAGGGCACAAGTATTGAAGGTGGATCAGAACTCCAACCAGAGTGGATAATTAGGTCGACCATGACCAATGAAATTAAAATCTTCCTTACATGAATGAACATAATAAGGAAGACTACTAGCAATGTTTCAAGTCCCAAACTATAACACATGGTGGGCTATAGCATCAGAGTTAAACAAAAAACAAACATACTTTGGCCCTAGACCACAGTAGGAGTTAAAGGATAGCGTGTTGGCTCTCTAATTCAGCGGGCACCAACAATTAAATGCTTTATCATTTGGCATCCTATGCAAAAAGAAGGGAATAACTCCCTTAGTCTCTAGATGCATGCACCTCTCAAAATACTCTTTATTGCTTGGAAGAAAAAGTTAAAATCCTTGAGATCCTATGAATGCTTGGAAGCATTGTTAACTGAAGTTTGAAGTTTGTGAGGGGATCTTAGTCGCCTTACCATGTAGCTCCATTATAGGTGGTCTTGATTGCTCTAAGGAGACAGGCCTACCATTTCCCAAGTCTAGCCTACACCCACGATGGGTAATTTAGAATCATCAAACAAAGAAACCAACTAAGATCAATGGAGGTGGGGTTAACACCTTCAAGACATTAATGCACATCAACTAGCATCATAGTATCTATATTCTCATCTTGACTCAATCCTATCACAAGTTCTCTCTCCATGGTGACCACATTCCCCTATGAAGGAAGAGGTTGCAACTCCTATTTTTGGCATTGAAAACCCGAACCTAAAAGTGAGAACGCTAGACTGCGAATATTTGAACATTGCTCACACAAAACCCTCACTATCAAAACCATGGAGGGAAATGTGTTCTAGAGGTGATTACTCCCAAGAAATGGTCACACCTTCGATGCACATTGCCTTTTCTTTCTCTCCATGACAACCCAAGATTTCCCCCTAGAAAAGGCTCGCTCTTCCACTCCAATTAATCTTTCTGAGAAAAAAAACCAATTATTGACCATATAGTTATGTTTTTTTAAATTTGCAACCTTTCCTGCCCCTACAAAGAGATCTATTGTTGTCGGGGTCCGTAATTCCACTCAAGCTTGACCTCATAGTTGTACCGACACCCAATATAGTACCCGTGTTCATACCTGTGCCTAAATCTGTAACCACAGCTATACCATCCCTACATCCATCATTTATGTTCTCACTAGAGAAGGCTTGCGCTTTCACTCAAATCGATCTAGTTGAGAAAAAAATCCCATTATTGATCGTATTCTTCTACTCTCCTAAATCGTATGCTAATGCGAAATCATCAAACGAGGAAACCATCTAAGAGCAATCGTGGTGGGGTTAACACCTCAATACATTAAGGCACATCAACTAGCATCAAACTAGCTACATTCTCTTCATCTTGACTCAAACTCACTACAAGTTCTTTCTCTAGGGTGACCACATTCACCATTGAAGGAATAGGTTGCAACTCCTATTTTGGCTTTTAAAAACTTGAAAACCCAAAGTTTGAGAACTTTGCATTTAGAGATTTGACCACGGCTCACACAAAACCCTCATTGTTAGAACCATCAAGGGAAATGTGTTCTGGAGGTGATTATTCCCAAGAAATGGTCACGCCTTCAATGCACATTGCCTTTTCCCTTCAGGACAACCCAAGATTTCCCCCCTAGAGAAGGCTTTCTCTTCCAATCCAATTGATCTTGTTGAGAAACAAAACCATTATTGACCATATACTTACGCTTTTGTAAATTTGCAACCTTTCCCGCCCCTACAAAGAGATTTTTTGTTGTCACGGTCCGTAATTCCACTTGAGCCTGACCTCATAGTTGTACCAACACCCAGTAGAGTACGCTCATTCATACCTGTGCCGAAATCTATAACTGTGGTTGTACCATCCCTACATGCATCCATTATATTCTCACTAGAGAAGGCTTGCTCTTTCACTCCATTCAATCTAGCTGAGAAAAAAACCCATTATTGATCGTATGCTTCTACTCTCCTAAATATGCACCTTTTCTTGCCCTTGCAAAGAGATCTTTTGTTGTCGGGGTAAAAAACTACACTTGAGCCTAAACCCATAGCCATATCATTTCCTAGTAGAGTACTTGTGGTTACATGTGCCTAAATCTATACCCGTGGTCATACCATCCCTACATTCAACCCATTTTTCTCCCATGCATTTTAACAACACCCAAATTCTTCATCCCATTTTCTCAGAGTTGTATGGGCATCCCTTCATCACCACTGCATGTTTGAAATCTTTCTAACTCCTTATGTCTCACATCCATACCTCCATCGCTATACTCCCTTTCTCTCCTTACCTATCACTCTTAAAAGTCTCTAATCATTTTCACCCCTTCTCTCTTTGATCAACGCCTTCTTATGTCCCGGCTCCACCTTCCTTAAAGACTTAGTCGATTTCTCAAATGTGAAAGATGGAGCTCCCTTTCCTTTTGGGCATCCTTCATCACCACTGTGCATATTTGTACCCTTTATAACCCTTATGTGCACATCCATAACTCCGAACATTATACCTTTGCTCTCCTTACCCATCACTCTTAAGGTCCTCATCATTTTCACCCTCTCTTTGATCAATGCCCTTCTTATGTCTTGTCCACCTTCCTTAAAGACTTAGTCGATTTCTCAAATGTGAAAGATGGAGCTCCCTTTCCTTTTGGATTCTTCATTTTTGTTGATGTTTTAGTAGCATCGACCACGTACTTCCACGTGGGTTTGTATCAACATATGAGAGTGGTCCTAAATGCCTCTCAAAATCTTAGGAGATTCACTTTATTAAGTTAATGTACTTTTGTAATTAATGGAGTTTAATTTAACTAAATGTCTATGTATTTGGCATTAGTAATTAAATGTGTCCAGCCATTAGATCTAAAGTGAACGAGATTAGATCCTGTTCCAGTACATCACTTTAGAGATCTAGGGTTTTGGACCTAGGGTAAACTCAAAGCAGGAAAAGACGCCCTATGTAGAGGAGGGAGACATTGATGTGATACAAAGAGTGAATGAAATCACTCAGTGGGTAGCAGCAAGGGAGATAACAATTCTTGTAGTGACAATGGGCAACGACCTAGATGGCACTAGAGCTACCCTGATCGATGTCAAGGGATTTATGTTTTGTAGTATATTTTTTACAGCTAACACACCTCATTCTGCCTTGTGAATTAAATATACTTTCCTTGTATGTTTTTTATTGTCTTTCTTAGTGATTGGCAATATTTATGTGGGTTCGACTTAGGAAACCTAACACTCACATTTGGTCCCACTTGTTAGTTGTTAGGGTAAAAGTTTGAGTGTGGTGGCTAAAATTTCTTCAAAGTAGGTCCCTATGAGCAGTAACTTGAGACATTGTGATCACAAAAAATGGTCATTGAGAATCAGAGTAAAAGGTTAAATGTGGTCTCATTGTTACTAGAGACTTTGAATGCCTTAATGATCAATGACTTTGAAGCGCTATCTCGAATTCATCACCCATTGGTAGTCGGAACAAAAGGGATCATGGATGATGGTAAGGTCTATGAAGGGGTGCTAGAGATACAATTCTAAGCCAAAAAGGACATGGCTTGAATTTAGTTCAAGAGGGACATGTGTGAATTCTAAGTGCAGAACAACATAAGTAAAGGTGCCAAGTAATCATTAAATGGTATTTTGTCACCGAAAAAGTAGTGCTTTATTGAATTCCTCCAAGATAGCTATTTTCTTAGAAGTGGTAAGTATAGACATGGGGTAGGACTTTGAAAAAATAGATATTATGTATAAGTGATGCCAAAAACATTTTGAATAGTTGTCAAAATAACACATGGAAAGTACGAAATGGTAGTTGGATTTTAATAAATTTGTGGTGATAAAATTTTGCAATGGATGATGAGTGGAAGACCAGTTTATATAAGTTATTAGTATAAATGTAGAATTCATTTTTATAACCTGACTTAACATACAACTATTAACTAATAATTGTATTTCAAAACATATTGCTTGGAAATATTAATGTGTATTTAAGTATAATATCAAACTTGGTTGTCTCGAGCGGGGACCTCCACTCTCGGCCTGAGGGACCACTAGCTGGATAGAGAGGTCGTTTTTCTACTTTACAAGTATTGAGCGGACTTTCCCACCTTTTCCCTGACGTCTAGCTGGAGGTTTTCGATGTGTTCTTCAAGGTTTTACTTTCTTCTGGTAGTTGTCCTTACTCGTTGACAGAAGGTATCTCTTTCTTGTTTTACGTCTTTTGAGCATCGGTATATAGCACAGGACTGTTGTTACCAAGATTTTTCCTACTAACTTTTGTTGATCTGTTTTGAGTTCCTCAACTGTTTTTCCCTTGACGCTCTGTTCTTTTTTCCCCATTGCCCCCACTTGCCTCGACTTTTTGGATGGGCCCCTGCACCTGACAAACTCTTTGGACTTTTCCTGCTTGTCATAACTTGTTTTGTCTCCTTTTTAGTCGCCCAATGGAGCCAAATGATCATGCTCCTTCTGCAGAAGGTCAGGGTGATCCATGGGACCGACAAGACTTTATTGATTCGATAGATAATCTTTGTACGAATCATTTTCTTTCCAAAAACCGCTCGGACCAGAACCTGCCATTAAACAACGGACCAAAGAACTCTACCTGCTCTGTCAGTCTGTCTCACCTATTAGCTACTCCTGGGACTGTCGGTTCATCTTTTCCTTACTCAGAAGCAGCTAAAGCTAGCTCTCCAGATAGACTGAAAAACAGTAATGAAGGTTTTACACAGTTAGTTTCCAGAACTGGCAGGGGAACCTCTTTATCAGGTATCAGGATCCCGGATGTTTCACCACCTCAAAAAGTCTCTGGTCTCCGCAAGAAACCTCAAAAGGTCTGGAAACCAAAACGCAAACATCCCAAACTGGTTCTTGGATTGGATATTGGTCTTTCGGAAGCTGTTAATCTAGCTTTATGTGCTCTAGTTGGGCGTCTGGCATACAAAGAAAAGTGTACCTAGAAGCTGGAGGATTGGATTGCATACTACTGGAAACCACTCCTAGGTTACCAGCCAAAACAACTTCTGCTTCTACATGGATGGTTAGGTTTTATTTTCAAGTCTCCAGAAGATTCAACTCTGATATTGGAAAGATTATGGCCTTTTGATGGGGGAAGTCTCATGCTAAAACGCTGGAGACTGGGCTTTAACCCATCCACGGAGTTCTTTAGCCACATACACCTTTGGGTTCTCCTTCCAGGCCTCCCCCTTCAACTCTGGAATCACCGGGCTCTTAAATCCATTGGAGCTTCCTTAGGACGTTTTTTAATGGCAGATAAAAACTCACTTGAGGCTCCAGACAGAAGAATGGCGAGAATCTATGTGGAAATAGACATACAGGCTGGACTTCCTGAAGTGCTGGAGATTGACTGGCGCAACCAAATCGTCATACAGCGATTAGACTACCTTGGTATCCCGTTTCGTTGTTCTATTTGCCGCAGAACAGGTCATCTTCAAAGGGATTGTTCAAAATTCCCCCAGCCGGAAGTTGACATAGATCCAGCAGAGGACCTGTTATTCAATGGATACATTTCCTCACCAGAGCAGCCTGCATTGGAGACTCCAGTACAGATTGGACCTGATTCTTCTACGGGTGACAACTTTTTGGATAAGTTACAAATCTTTTGTCCTTCTCTTTACGGTTCCCTTTCTGGCCGGGATAGGCTCTATCTTATCGAGCATGCTGACCTTATATCGCCACCTGACCCTAAGTCTCCCCTCACAGATCTGTCTGACTTCTCTTCTAAGCCACCAGCTTGCAGACCATCTTCCCCCGAGCCATCTCCAACAGTCATTGCGAGCTCTCTCCTCACTGACCAGCCGACAACTACTAGAGTTTCAGGGAAGATTCCCATTTCGGGGACAGACATATCACATGACTCCATCTCCCCAGCTGGATTTTCAGAGCCATCTCATTCTGGTACACAACTAGATAACTTGCTCCAGGATATTAACCCAGCAACCACTCTTCCTTTTGACTCGATACCCTTACATTCCTATAATGGGAAAACCATTGTGAATCCTTCCCCTCTATCTTCTGATCAGCCTTCTTCTTCTTCGAGAAATCCTACACCTTTTACAGATCCTACCTAGTCAAAAGGTATTGGGCTGGAACTCTCGCCTCTGAAAACTCGCAGTGTGCGAAAGAAGACTCTGACAGATTCGTCGTCTTTGACCATTTCTACCTCTGTTCCAACTAACGGGGCGCTTAGAGATTTAAAAGCCCTTGCCAGAGGGAAATCATGATCCTTCTATCCTTTAATGTGAGAGGGGTTGGAGGACCCCTGAAACAAGCCTCTATGCGAAGACTTCTCGAGCAGATCCAACCGTCTATCATCTTCTTACAAGAAACCTTAGTGGAAGCAGCGGTGGCCAGGGATTTCCTGCATCAGTTCCGGCCGAGCTGGATCTCCTGTGCAGCAAGCTCGGTGGGGAACTCGGGGGGCTTACTGGTCTCATGGGACCCAAGCTTATTTGATCTTGCACCTATGCTAAGCCCTGGG